>RQTK01000302.1:371302-410007 GCA_003991915.1 Elysia chlorotica
ACCACAACCACTACTACTACTACTACTACTACTACTACTACTACTACTACTACTACTACTACTACTACTACTACGTAACTACTAGTCTACTAGCACTACTACTACTGCTACTCATTTTAGAAAACAACTGCAAGCAACAAGCAAAAACAACAACTAAAAATCTCCTTGCGCTAGAGAGCAATGCATCAATAAGTTGACGTCTGGCTCCTATTGACAGAGGCGGAGCGACAGAATGGTTCGGGACATTTAAGACAGTTAAGACCTACAGGGTCAGGAGGGGTTAAGAAGACCTTTTCGTTTCCGCATAAATGCTCTTTGTAAACAGTGAGACTGTCTGCCTCTCTAGCCTAGCCAGAAGACATTTGGGGGGTCTATCGCAAAGACAGTCAACAGTCAGTCAATAAGGCCTAGACCGCCTAAACTAATTCCTACTGTCTTTGGCCTAGCGCCCTAGACCCACTCGCTAATGTCGCTACAATATGCCACAGCCGAAAGTTAGTGGAGAGGTAGATCTACGATTGTAACGTTAGGCTTCTAGTGCCCTGAACCCCAACGATCACCCAAGCAGTGAACCATTGCATGCAGATAGGTCTAGATCTAACCTTCCACAGGTTTCACTGCGTGAGAGAAAAGGAAAGACAGGCATCTTTTTCAGTCACCTATACAGTCAGTGACTTGTCAGTTGAGTCGACATGCAAATTCACATACATGTAACAGTTACTGTAGCTGTAATCAGTTTATAACCCACTCCATGTATTTGCGAAGGCTTAGACAGGTAGGCTCTACGTTATTTAAGCTGCATTACTGTAGGCCCATACATCGTTTGTTTTGCAAGTCAACCAGATAGGGGCTTCGTCATAATTATTAACTTAAGCATTAATTATAGGCCTAGTGTGGCGGATAAAATAAGCCATACAATGCAATAAAAATAGTAAACTGTAATGTGTATAAAAGATATGAATTAATCTGTAGCATAAATGCTTCTACTATGAATTTTTTTTTCACTTTGTGCAGCAAATTCACATACATGTAACAGTTACTGTAGCTGTAATCAGTCTATAGCCCACTCCATGTATTTGCGAACGCTAAGAGAGGTAGGCTACGTTATTTAAGCTGCATTACTGTAGACCCCTACATCGTTTGTTTTGCAGGTCAACCAGATAGGGACTTTGTCATATTAATTTAAGCCGTAACTAGATGTATAGTGTGACGGATAAAAATGGCCATACATTGCAATAATAATGGTAAATTGTAATGTGTATAGAGCATAATCTTATGAATTATTCCGTAGCATTCATGCTTCTACTATGAAGTTTTTTTTTTCACTATGTGCTGTCTAGATGGGTATAATTATGAATTCTTTAACATAAATTCTCTAGATCTAGACATTCAGTTCTATTAAACCTGTACAGCCAAGTTATTTTGCCAGTTAAAGTTTTGAATTTAACGAACCCATTAACTGTCTGCTGTGAATTTCTACACTGTGGTGGCTATTGCATTATTTTCTACATGGATACCGCTTGTATTCTAGCTCTCCGTTCGTTTTATGAGGATTCATTTTCACAAGGAATAATAAAATGTGTGCCTGTTTTATAGCATTAAAATAGTCTACTTGAATGTGGCTTGAACTTTCTCCCTTCAAGCGGAGTAATTTTTTTTAAGGACTCGACAGTTGACATAATTATTGTGCGCCTATTCAATTTTACCACTGTGTCTTTGCTGTGTGCAACCTGCACTTAGCATGAAAGCGTCTAAACAACTTAAAAAAAAAAGAAAAGAAAAATGTGGATAAAGTTGTAGTGCGCTAAGACTTCGTTTTAGCCGGTACCTTACATAGGCAGATCCAAGCTTAAAGTGTTTAGATTACACTGAGAGGGTGTGTCTCTAGATAGCGTTGGATCTATATTGCACCTGCCTCGTTCTGGAGCTAGTGTTTATTGCACAGACGTAGCCTATGGTAGTAAGTAAAGCGGTGCCACCAGCTTAGACCCACGACTAAGGTCAGTCTGTTTACTAGATCTATTTAAAAATATGCCTATCCTTAGTCGGGATTCTAAGTTTAAAGCACCGTTGTAGCCCACTTACCGGCCAAGTGATTGCATAGACCAAATGTAAGATTGCAAGTTAGTAAAACGCTGATAATAAAGTTGTTAATTGGTTATTACTCTGTAAATGTACCCATAGCCTAGTCGAAGGTTTAAGTTTATAGCAGCATTGTACTTGCTGGCTTAGTGTTTATTGCACTCTTATTAGCACAGACCCTAAAGCCAGACGTCGCTTCGGAACTGATTTATTCTATCTCTTTCTTATTTCCATGGGAGATAGAACAAAACACTTCTGAGCTGACTCGGTTCTTGTTGCACAGATCAAGACGACCTTTGGGTAGATCCCATTGTTAGCTGGGGTGTGTCAAAATCTTGAGACACTTGACCTTTGCGTTGGCGTACATGTAGTTTGAAATTAGATCTAGGCCTAGATACCTAGCACGAAGTGAAAATTTGGTGCAGTTTTAGATCTAGAATAGACGAGATAAAGATTGACAGATAGCAAACACAGGATATCATTTCACAACCACAAGGTAAATACATTGTGTTTCTGACATCTTAATCTTATATAGGTTAACCCTTGGCCTTTTCAAGTCATTTTCGTTGTGAATGAAAACATTGATCTTGAGATCTAGATGCTGATGTAAGACTCAATATTTATATGCGATACATTTATCTTATATGCCTGCCTAGGCCAAATAAGGTATATCTAGATGTAGGGTAGAATGCACAAACAAGATATAGCTTACGTTTCGTTTTTATATTAAGAAAAAGAAAGCTTACGACGAGACGTAAGCTACGTCATGTTTGTGCATTCTACTCCTAGGCCTTTATTGTCTAGACTGCACTTTTAGGTTAGTTCTGTTACAAAATAATTACATCACTTTCGCTTTCATCCAAAATGTCACGGAAAGATTCCAGTAGTGCAACTGTTTCAGTTTATCGCAAGTGACCTTTTAAAACGATCATTAAAGGCTATCACACAATAGAACAGTGGATGCGTTTGTGCAGACGATGCCACATAACTATTATAGGCCTGCCTACCCACATAATGTCAAACGTTCAATCTTAAAATAATGTTATAGCCTAGTCACATTTTTTTACATTATGCTAGACACCAATTTAATATGTGAAGCTTCGTGCAAATTACATTAATTTAGTATCAAGAAAGCCGATATTAGTCTAAAAAGGGGGGGGGTGCACTATTCTGCTAGTCACGTTTAAACAAACAATTCATAACAGTAGTAGAAGAACAGACAATATGAAACGATAGAAGTCGAAGATCCCACCTGATTTGCTTCTTTTAAGCCGGAGAGCGAACTGGCTCAAGTGGTAGAGCGTTGGTCTTCAGATTTGGAGGTCCGCGGTTCGAATCCAACGATCGGCAGATTTACTTGTCCTCTTTCGACCCCTGTAACTGGCTGAGTCGTTGTTAGTATATTGTGACAGGCTGAAACAGTAGTCATGGTATCCCCGCATGTCTCGTGTGTGGCAGCGCATAAAATTGCCAGACGCTAGTCTTTGGGGTCCGTCCACAATATAGCCTTATAGTGCTGACATTGGACGTTAATCCAACTCAACTCAACGCTTGTTTCAAGCCGAAATCCGACCTAATGTACTTGTTACAATCCTAAAATCCGACCTAATTTGCTTGTTTTAAGCCTAATATCCGACCGGATTTGCTTGTTTATCACCCAGCAAAACGAACGAGCACGAGGAGGAAGTGAAGAAACTGTATGAGGAGATGGAACTACAAATAAAACAAGAGCAGGAGAAGATTTTAACAGAGGTAAGCGTTGTAAAGATCATCATCATCATCTTCCATTTAATCATCTTCATTATTTTCCTCCTCCTCCCTTTTATCATCATCATCTTCATTTTCCAAATCATCTACAATAAATTTCCTCATCCTCCTCCTTTATATCATCACCATCATGATTAACACCCTCATCTTCCTCATCTTCCTTTTTATCATCTTCATTAATTTCCTCCTCCTCCTCTACGCCTCCATCAACATCATCTTCATCATCATCATCATCATCATCATCATCATCATCATCATCATCATCATCATCATCATCATCATCATCATCATCATCATCATCATCATCATCATCATCATTGCCGTTATCAGCATCACCAACCCCATCTATACCCTCTGTATTACTAACATTCCTCTTCACTTCATCCTTTCTTTCATGATGACACATGACTAGGAGTTAATGCTTTTTTTTTTTTTTATGGCAAATTAAACAGTTTTCAAACGCAAAATAAAATTGATGTATCAGACTTTATTACACTAACCCGCTCTCTTCACTTCATTCTTTCTTTCATGATGTCACATGACCACAATTAATCAGTTTTCAAACGCATATCAAATTGATGTATCCAACCTTATCACACTAACTAGCAGTAGAATTCATGTTTTTCTTTCATCCTCTTCTTCATGCATTTTGCAGCTAGCACATTCAAAAAGAGATTCGTGCAATACAAAGAAAGGACAGTATTTTAATAAATAATTCTATTCCTTTCTTTGTGTTATTGGCTCAGTAAAATAGTTTTAAGGAAGCTAGTGAAGAAAAGGGCACTATTATTGTTAGAATGATATCCCCACTCTGTCTCGGTGTGGTATCACGTAAATTTGTAAGAAGTTAGTCTTGCGATCCGTCCGGGGGCGCAGTGGCCCTAGGGTAGAGCATTGGCTTCCGACGCAAAGGTCCGTGGTTCGAGTCTTGGCGATTTCGCCTTTTGCTGGTTGGGTCCGATACAGTGTAATGTTGTCCGGCAGCACATGAAATTATCAGACGCCAGTCTTGGGGCCCGTCAACAGTATAGCCTATATAGTGCTGATGTTCGACGTTAAACCAAATCAACTCAACTCGACCAACTGAAATAGCACTCCAGAATGATATCCCCGCTCTGTCCCGGTGTGTCAGCACGTACAATACAAAGAAAGGACAGTATTTTAATAAATATGTCTATGCCTTTACTTTGTGTTACTGATTCAGTAAAATCATTTTAAAGAGTTCTAGTGAAGGAAAAAGGACCTTTATATTATTAGATCATTCCTTGTATTTCCTATGTCATAGCGGAATAGTCATTACTTTTTTTGTAGCGAACTGGCGAAAATGGTAAAGCGTTGGTCTCTTATGCGCGAGATCCCCTACGAATAGACAAAAGTTATCCCTCCGATTTCGTCCCCTACTGAATTGTTGACATTATAGTGTGACCGGCTAAAACAGAATGATATTTATCCGGACTCTACCTCTGTGTGGCAGCAGGTAAATTTGTAAGAATTAGTCTAGCGATATAGCCCACAGGATATGAAGTGTCGCAGAAGCACAAGCACTATAAAAGAGTGTACGCGTGCAAGACAAAAGAATCTTTCCTTTTCCATAACAGCAAGCTGCAATCGCGTTCACGGTTGCTATTTTCCATACTAAAACGTTCGAGGTTCATGAGAAACATACCTACCCAATCCCTGTTCCATAAATTAACAACACTTAAATTTCCCGAAACTCGCAGCCAATGCACTAGAGAAGCACACATAATTATTCCGGAAAGAAAATGGATGATCTTTGTACTCTTCCGAAGGACTGTTTGTGCTTCTGCAAAAAAAACTGCATAACCTATATTATATATAATAGTGCTGATATTAGACGTTGAGACACCAACTGATTAACACACTCTTCTGTTCTTTTATTTTTGTTGCTGCTGTTTTTGTTGTTGTTGTTGTTGTTGTTGTTGTTGCTATTGTTGTTGTTGTTGTTGTTGTTGTTGTTGCTGTTGTTGTTGTTGTTGCTGTTCCCTCAGGAAAAGAGCAAAGAAAAACATATGCGTTCTGAGCTAGAGCTACAACTGCAGGAGAAGGAGAGACAACTCCAGGAGATCCTCAACAAACATCATGAGGTGAGTTACCCGCCCCTGAAAACAATGAATGTAGTAATGTTATGTTGTTAGAGGTTAGCTAAGTACACGATACTTACCTGTAAGTTGAGGGGGGCGCGGTGGTCCAGGGGTAGAAAACGACTTCCGACGCAAAAGGTCCCGAGTTCGAATCCTGGCTGTAGCGTTCCCTACTGGTTGGGTCGGTGTCAGTACAGTGTGACCGGCTGAGACAGGAGTCATGGTATCCCCGCCCTGTCTCGTGTGTGGAAGCACATAAAAATTGTCAGACATCCGTCTTGGGGCCCGTCCACAATACAGCCTATATAGTGCTGCTGTTGGACGTTAAACCAACCTAACCAACCTGGTCACAGTGAATGTAGTAATGTTATGTTGTTAGAGATTAGCTAAGTAAACAATACTTACCTGAAAGTTAAAGTTTGCTGTATGTTGTATATAACGGTCGGTGATCTGCTATGGAATTAATGAGATAGTGCCGGAGTAGCTGAGAATGCGTCACCTTTTAATCCAGCCACCCCTACCATTCTTGTTTTCATAGCCTTAGAGAGTTACCCCTCCCCCTAAGGAAAGTAAACCCAGCTACATGTATTATTATCAAACGCCTCCCTATTATTATTTGTGAAAACTGGAATATTTGTTAAATGAGATAGTGCGGGAGTAGCCGAGAATGCGTCACCTTTTAAAGAACAGCGCAGTTAAATGTTAGTATTATAATCCATATCAAATCATGCATAATTTAACCCATTATGAGATGTAATATTTAGCATATATTTATATTTTGTAAGTGGAAAATGCATAGCGACTTAATATTATGGATGAATGTATAGATAGATGTGAAGAGAGGTAAAGGAGAGAGAGAGAGAGAGAGAGAGAGAGAGAGAGAGAGAGAGAGAGAGAGAGAGAGAGAAAAGAGAGAGAGAGAGAGAGAGAGAGACAGAGACAGAGAGACAGACAGAAAGACAGACAGACAGACAGACAGACAGACAGACAGACAGACAGACAGACAGACAGACAGACAGACAGACAGACAGACAGACAGGCAGGCAGGCAGGCAGGCAGGCAGGCAGGCAGACAGACAGGCAGGGAAGAGAGAGAGAGAAAGAGAAACAGAGAGAAAAGACACACACACACATACACACACACCTTACTGGTTCAACCAGCAGCAGCTGGCAGTTAGCAAAAAAACAAAAAACAACAACTTAACACTAGCATGATCTACTGATTGACTTATCTTATTGTGTTAAGATTAGATCTATACAACCTGTGCCAGAGAGACTAACACAGGAGACATTGACGGTCCACTCAGAATGTTGTGTCTATATCTAGTAGGAGAATCATGATACAGAAAAGCAGTCCAACAACTATAGAGCGCTTTAACAGACGAAGCTAGACTTAGGGACCAAATAATGTTGCTAGCGACTGAGGTAGTAAGGTGAAAATAGGTTAGAAGGGACAGCCACAAACCTAGGTCTAGCTGAGACGAACAGATAAGACAATTAGACAAAGACACATTTTTAGACTGATGACATGGACGGGGATCGAACCCGCACCTTCTACCCATCGCCTTGGCATCGCCGTGGCTGTCCCATCTAACCTATCTAGTGGGAGAGTCAGGGTTCATAGTGCAACACCTGGAAAAGTTGTTTATATTGTCTGGATTATCTTTAATTTTTATACTATTTTTTTTCCAGATGGAACAGAAATTGTCGAAACTGAATCAAGTAGAAACTCTGACCAAACAAGAGAACGAACGATTGCAGAAAGTAAGCTATGATTTTTTTACAGTTTTATTCTTAAGATTTTACCTTAACAGTCTCTTTAATCATTGTTCCTCTACCGTCTCCCCCTCTCTCTTTTTATTGTATATCTTTCTATGTAGTTGCTGATGTTGGTCGTTTAACCAAATCAACTCAACTCTTTCTCTCTCTGTCTGTCTCTCTCTCTTTCTCTCTCTCTCTCTCTCTCTCTCTCTCTCTCTCTGTCTGTATATGTTATACTTATCTTTATACATCTCAATCACCCACTTGATTCCTATAAATATGTGCCTCTCTGTGTCTGCATCACTATTATCTTTGTCTCTTCTTCTCACCCATTCACTTCCCCCCTTTGTTCTTTCCATCATTCTTTCTGTCTCTATGTCTGTCAGTCTGTCTATCTGTCTGTCTGCCCCTCTGTTTCTTTGGGTCTGTCTCTGTCTCTGTCTGTAGACTCTCTCTCTCTCTCTACGTCAGTTTAACTGCTACTTGTGTTTTATCTCTTAACACTTTAAGAGAATGTCCGCCAGAATTTTGCCTATATCTCAAATTTACCACCCATCACCACGCATCTTTCCTTAAGTTCCACCCCTCTCTATAATAAAATATTAAGAATGTCTTACAACGTTCTCCTCTCCTCCATCCCATCAGGAGAAAGATGAGCTAGAGGAACTCCTGGGCCAATCTCAGGAGAATCTGGAAGAGTCCAGGACTTACATCCAGCAGATGCAGCTACAGCAAAAAGATGAAAAGCGCGAGAGAGCCAGGTTCGTTTTGTAATTAGTATTAGTACAGGTCTTAACTCTCTCTTTGTTTTATTAGTACAGGTCTTAACTCTCTCTTTGTTTTATTAGTACAGGTCTTAACTCTCTCTTTGTTTTATTAGTACAGGTCTTATCTCTCTCTTTGTTTTATTAGTATTAGTACAGGTCTTATCTCTCTCCTTGTGTGTGTGTGTGTCTGTCTGTCTTTTTCTGTCTGTCTTTTTCTGTCTCTCTTACTTTCCCTATGTCTAACTCTGTTTATCTACCCCTCTATCTGATTTTTTTCTTTTAGTCCTCTTGTCTAAGTTTCTCTTTTTGTATTTAATACCCCTTCTCTCACTCTCTCTCTCTCTCTCTCTCTCTCTCTCTCTCTTACACAAACACACACACACACACAGACACACCCACATAGACATACGTTTTCCCCTCTCCACATTGTTAAAAAAATAGATGATGGTTTAAGGTAATTAACTCAATAGATGTATTTTGTCAATGTTCCTCATTTGGTCATAGTCAATCCTTGCGTTTCTCTACTTACTATCATTTAATAATCTTCCTTGTTAATGAGGGGGTGGGAGGGAGATTAGTAGCCCTGGTGTAGAACATTGACTTCCGACGCAGGAGGCCCGTGGTTCGAGCCCTGTCGATTTCACTCTCTACTGGTTGGGTTGGTGTCAGTTTAATGTGACCAACTGAGACGTGTTGACTTGGTTTAAAGTCCAGCGTCAGCACTATATAGGATAGATTGTGGACGGACACCAAGACGGACGTCTGGCAAGTTTATGTGCTGCCACACACGAGACAGGGCGGGGATACCATGACTCCTCTCTCTCTCTCTCTCTCTCTCTCTCTCTCTCTCTCTCTCACACACACACACACACACACACATATACGTTTTCAATAAGTACAATCATGGTTTAACTAAATTAGCTCAATAGTTGTACCTTGCCAATGTTCCTCAGTTGGCCATAGTCAATCCTTGCAGCGTCTTTACTTCATATCATTTAACAAAGTTGCTTGTTAGTGAGGCTGCACTAGTGTGTTCTATGAAGAATTTAAGGAGAGCCTGCTTTCTCAACTCAGCATCCTAATAATTATAATAATAAGTTAGTTTAATTATAAAGCGCTTTCCATCGAAGTATCAAAGCGCTTTACATGAAGATAAAATCATTTTTTTAAAATCCTCTTCTTTCCCCAGGGCCGCCTTGATGCTGTCCGAAGGAATCGCCATAGAGAGAGAGAGCCTGGTCAAGCAGCTAGATATTCTAAAGTAAGTTGTGTGAACAAGTTGTGTGAATAGTCCGCTAGATATCCGCAAGAAAGGTGTGTGAATAAGTTGTGTGAATAAGTTGTGTGAATAGTCAGCTATATATTCGAAAGAAAGTTGTGTGAATAAGTTGTGTGAATAGTCAGCAAGATATTCGAAAGAAAGTTGTGTGAAAAGTGATCTAGATATCCTAAAGTTGTGTGAATAGTAAGTTGTGCGAATAGTACGTTCTGTGAATAGTCAGCTAAATATCCTAATGTAAGTTGTGTGAATAATCAGCTAGATATCCGAAAGTAAGTTGTGTAAATAGTCAGCTATATATCCTAAAATAATCTGTGTGAATAGTCAGTTAGATATCCGAAAGAAAGTTGTGCGAATAGGCAGCTAGATCTAGATATTCTAAAGTAAGTTGTGTGAATAGTCAGCTAGATATTCGAAAGAAAGTTGTGTGAATTGTCAGCTAGATATCCTAAGGTAAGTTGTGTAAAGAAGTTGTGCGAATAGTCGGCTAGGTATCCTAAAGGAAGTTGTGTGAATAGTCAGCTAAATATCCGAAAGAAAGTTGTGTGGATGGTTCTCTAGATATCTTAGAGTAATTTGTGTGAATGGTTATCAGGGTGTCCTAAAACAAGTTATGTGAACAGTTAGCTAAATAACATAAAGTAAGTTATGTAAATAGTTAGTTTGATATCCTAAAGTAAGTTGCGTGAACAGTTATACATCCTAAAGCAAGTTGTATTTATAGTTTAATTTTATGTACCTAAGTAAGTGTTAACAGTTTGCTTAGTATCTTAAAGTAAATTAAGTAAATAGTTAGCCTGATATCATGAAGAGACTTGTGTGAATATAGGAAGTTAGTTTTGTCAGTCTTACCACACATTGCTTCAGGCAAGATGACTTGCAGTTTGTTCTGAAAACAAAATTTGTTCTTATAGAAATAAATTGCGTTTTGAAACGTTAGAATATATATCAATTATATTCCAGTATCAATAATTATGATGCAGCATTTCTACAATAAATTTAGTTACTTTTTCTACTTTTAAATATTAATTTATTTGTTTAGGTACGCATGTTTAATTTAAGTTTTTATTAGATAGAATACTTCTACAGGCCCACATCAGTTACTGTTACTGTGTGTCATATACAATCAAAAGTATCTAGAACTGAGTTTGAATAGTAGTCTAAACCATCGTCCCTTCCATGTACAGGCATATTTCTAAAGAAGTGAGAATACAAAATCAATATCAATCAATTAGTTTTAATCTCTCTTCTATTAAAATGTAAAGGTTCATTTCGTGATGTCTAGACATTCATCATTTGTCGTGATAATATTTAAGATAAGGAACAAAATGACTCAAAAAATGACTCAAATCTGAGAACCTAATCAGCACATACTATTATTGGACAACTGTACCATTATAATAAACATCCAAAATCTAAGTAATATATCACGGAGTTTAACAGATTGTTTATTTCATTAACCCTAATATGTCCATTATGAAAAAGGCCTAAACATGATTGAGATTAACCTGAAAAACAAGGATCCATATTTCGAATGTTAACATTCAATTTAATAAACTAAAGCACCATCATAAAATCTACATTCTGACCCTACTCTGTTGTGAAGCTGAGAAGATAATTATTTCATTAAGTGTAGTCCCCGAAATATAATGGGAATTTTCATGACCACCTCGTTGTATTTAAATATTCACAATTTGTCTTATTGTTGTCGAAGCTAAGAAGAAAAGGAATCAGATTGCGTAGGTTAACCATTACATTCAATGTATAATTAACTATTGCGTAAGTTAATCGTACATTCAGTATATGATAGTCTACTTCACGATCATCAAATACATTGCGGTCTTAATCTATCGCCAAAGTTCGGATAACTTTTCATTAACCATATGAATGTACTTTACATGAGTATCGAATGATGTCTAGACCCTCAGAATGCCATTTGTAATTATAACGAAGACGCTGAGAGAAAAGAATTCAGATTTCGTTTAACAAGTTTAATAGTACATCCTTTGTAATGAAATATAGCACCATTTATTGAATCTATTGTGGCCCTTAGCTGTCGTGAAAATTAAAAGGTCATTTTCGCCACCTTAGTTGTATAATACCCAATCGCACTTCTAAAATACTCTAATTCTTTGGTATTTTATAAAAGAGTTAGAATATTTTACAGTTGAGGTAAAGAATTTTCATGAAATATAATCTAATATAGGCTAGTTGTTAACAAACCGTAAAGAAAATGTGTAGCTCCATGTAATCCTTCATTGGTACAGACTGTTAATCTTTCATTGCTTTAATGGGGGGCGAACTTGTTCAAGCGGTAGAGCGTCGGTCTCTCAATCGGGAGGTCCCTGGTTCGAGACCCACGATTGGTCAAAAGTGTATTAGTTGTCCAATTTCGCCGCCTACTGGTTGTGTCGGTGTCAGTATAATATGACGGGCTGAGACAGGAGTCAGGTCCATCCACAATATAGCCTATATAGTGCTGATGTTGAATGTTATTCCACCAACTCAACTCAAATCAACGAGACAAATTCGTCACCAAAGTTGTAAACTGTCCTTTGTAATTTCTAAAATACTCTGAATGTTTCGTATTTTAATAAATGGGATAGGGCACCATCCAACCGAGGTGAAGAATTTGCATGTGCTATTATCCATGGAAATTGTTAAACATACCAAAACTGCTACCTTATAGCTCCGTATAATAATCGGTCATTGACTCTAATTGTCTATGTAAGCGTTTCCTGTAATATTTCATTGTTTAAATTCCCTGTAATATTTCATTGTTTAAATCTTTTCTTTCAGAGATGTCATCAAGAGGTTCCGAGATCAGGAATTTTCATGTTCTACTATGCATTAAAGTTGTTAAACATGATTGTATAATAACCGGTCATTGACTCTGTCTATATAATCTTTCCCTGTAATATTTCATTGTTTAAATCTTTCCTTTCAGAGATGTCAACAAAAGGCTCCGAGATGACGAATTTTCATGTACTATTATCCATAGAAGTTGTTAAACATACCTTACTGCTAAGCTATAGCTCCGTTTTAAAAACTGATTCTATTTCCTATAATCTTTCCCTCTAAAACTTCATTGTTTAAATCTACCCTTTCAGAGATGTCAACAAAAGGCTCCGAGATCAGGAATTTTCACATACTTTTATCCATAAGTTGTTAGACATACCAAAACTGCTACGCTGTAAGTCCGTATAAATACTGGTCATTGACTCTGCATACACAATCGTTCCCTGTAATATTTCATTGTCTAAATCTTTCCTTCCAGAGATGTCAACAAAAGGCTCCGAGATGACAAAGACGAAGCGGAGGCGACTGACCTAAGGCGGGTATAGATTCTTACTTCTCTAGATAGTGACGGTGGCGGGGATTGAAGTGTTGACACCACCCTCCTAGAAGTTCATAGAAATGATTCCATCAAACACCCATACTACTACAGTACTAGGTTCTTGTAGGCCTACTTTTATCAAACTTCAAAGAGGTGGTAGATCGCTGGTCTTCCAAACGGGAGGTCCGTGGTTTGATCGATAACTCGCGATCGGTAAAAAATGTATTCTTCCGATTTCTCTCCTTGCTGGTTGGATCTCTAAACGTATAAATAAAATAATGTGACCGACTGAGACAAAATTCACGGTATCCCATGTTTTGTCTCTTTAAGGCAGCACGTTAAATGGCACGTTTTAGGTGGTCCTGGGGTAGAACGTCGGCTTCCGACGCAAAGGGTCCGTGGTTCGAGCTCTGACGATTTCGCTTCCTATTGGTTGAGTCGGTGTCAGTTTAATGTGACCGACTGAGACAGAAGTCATCGTATCCCCGCCATGTCTCGTGTGTGGCAGCACATTAAATTGTCAAACGTCAATCTTGGGGTCCGTCCACAATATAGCCTATATAGTGCTGATGTTGGACGTTAAACCAACCCAACTTCTACAACTACTACCAGACTTTAGGTCTTGGGACCCGTGAACAATATAGGCTTTGTATTTCTGACGTTTGACGATGAGAAGTAAAAGCAATCGCAATTTTCAAAAACTAAAGGTTCGACTGTATTGCCACTAACCATTAGCGTAAAAACAACAACAAACAAACAGCAAAACAACAAACCTATATGTAGGGCCTACGGATTTCCGTACAGTATTTTGGCTTTAAAAGTATGGTATGATAGCTATTTCAAGCATCTTTGCATCAGAAACGGACTATGTACAATTAGACATGAATGTTTTTGCTTAAACACCACCAACGTAACTCCTTCCTTCATTTTCTTAACTAATATTTCCTTCTTTTCCCTAACATTTTTCTATAGGGTTTTTCATTCTTACCACAGTAACATATTAGTTTATTTTCTTGTGAATGACGAGAAGTAAATTGTTATACTTATAGATGTTCGTGCTATGACAATCCATGTAATTTATCAGTATAGGGCGTAATGTTATACTATCAGATATCACACACCGATTGACCTCTTTAATAATTATACATTTCATTGAAAAGGTGTGCTAATTTTTATCCACTTTCCTAGAATTTGAAAAAAAAAAGTAGGCCAATCAGTGCATTATTAAAAACAAAGTTAAAAAGAAAGAGAGAGATTACAGAGAGAGACAAAAGTGGAGAGAGAGAGAGAGAGAGAGAGAGAGAGAGAGAGAGAGAGAGAGAGAGAGGGGGGAATGAAAAGACAGATCGAAGGGAGAGAGAGCAAAGGAGAGAAGTAGAGTAAGAGACAGTTATAGAGCTAGGCGTAGAGAGATAAAAAAAAAGAGGTAGGTTATGTTACTAGGGAACGGAAAAAATAATTATCATGAAAATAAAAAAAAATGTCCAAAAGAAAGTTGGAGTTAATTGAATTTATCCAAATACCAGTTGTATATTGATTACAGTATAATATTAGTAATCGATTCTTCTCTCTCTCCCTCCCTCTCTCTGTTTGCCTCTCTCTCTCTCTCTCTCTCTCTCTCTCTCTCTCTCTTAATATATTCTCTTATTTTCATACATTTTTATAATGCACACAATATTTTTATGCACCTTTGTATCGCATGATTCCTTTGAAATATATTAACAACAATTACTTTCCACCTTGAGAAATGAAAATATGTTTTTGTGTATTTAACCCATTCAACTCTTTACCCGTGTATTTATTTAAAAAAAAGCTCTTATTAAGAAAACATTGCATTGCATCCAGAGATATACCGAATACTTCTGCATACATTTCTCTTCCACCTCTTTCTCCCTTCATCCCTCCCTCCCATTTCCCATTCCCTTTATCGGATGGCCAGGAAGGCGGTCTCTCTTTGCAAGCTGAGGTATTCGTCAACTCCCCCTCCCTCCTCCCTCCTCCTCATCCCTCCTCCCTCTTCCCATTTCCCCACTCTACCTCCCATTCTCCCACCCCCACCCCACCCCAAACGACCAAAAATTCATTTTAGCCACCCCTTATCCTACTCAATCATTTGGTTGGATTTATAAAGCGTTTTGTTTTCTATGCTCTAAGCATTGAAAACTACGAGGGTTATTTTGGGCTATATTAAAATATTTTATAGTGTAGTTAGTTTCCAGCCACCCATACCATTCTTGTTTTCATAGCCTTAGAGAGTTACTCCTCCCCCTAAGGAAAGTAAACCAAGCTACACGTATTACCAAACGCCTACCTATTATTTGTGAAAACTGGCATATTTGTTGGATGCCTTCCAAAAATGTTCCTTGCTATTCACTTTGGTTCAAGATGAACATAGACTGCAGTTGTTTTGGTTTTATTACTTTTTTGGGCCTTGTAGATAATTTTTCTCTAAAATAGGGTGCAATACACTATTACTATTTACTACTTTTTTTCTTCAAATTTTACTTTTTTTTTCTTCTTTTCTGTATGAATTATAATGCCACATTTCAAAAATACCTATTTGGTACACTCCTAATAATAACCATTGTTTACATACTCCTGTGGTACTCAGCTTAAATCACATATTGATTTTGGTGGCCATGACAGGTAAATTATATTAACGTAGAAGGATGAGGTGAGTGGGATACTGTTCATGTACCGTATCTTCGTCGTCTATCTATCTATCTATCTATCTATCTTTCTATCTATCTATCTATCTATCTATCTATCTATCTATCTATCTATCTATCTATCTATCTATCTATCTATCTATCTATCTATCTATCTATCTATCTATCTATCTATCTATCTATCTATCTATCTATCTATCTATCCATGCATCCATCCTTGAATATATCGGCCATAAACCACGCCTACAAATTTAATTCTAAAAAGTAAGTAAGAGTGGGAAAATTTGGTTTGATATTGTTACAACCAAAGGAACGCCATGGGCTACTTCCAGTCTAGTTATTTTTTTTTTTTTGAGTCCGGACCTAGTTCAAATTGTGCCCAGTGACATAGCCTAAAGGCGCTGTAAGATTAGAAAAAAAATTGTCCCGTGTGCAGTTTTGCCCCCTTGCTTTCCTATTCGTTTGAAGCTTGCCACTCGCTTGATTGAAATGTTTGATTTTTATTTACGTTTATGGCCCCTTTCTTCTTTTGTCTGTCTCTATGTCTGTTAGTCTCTATTTATTTACCCCACTCTTCTGGTCTTTCTTTGTCTTTGTCTTTGTCTGTTTGTCTGTCTGTTTGTCTGTTTGTCTGTCTGTCTCTCTCTCTGTCTATGTCTCTGTCTCTCTGTCTCTCTATATCTCTCTCTCTATCTCTCTCTCTTTCTCTCTCTTTCTTTCTCTCTCTCTGTCTCTGTCTCTCTGTCTCTCTCTCTCTTTCTCTCTCTTTTTGTCTCTGTCTCTCTCTCTGTCTCTCTCTCTCTTTCTCTCTCTCTCTCTCTCTCTCTCTCTCTCTCTCTCTTTAAAATTACTACAAGTCCATGATTCTGTTTTATATATATACATTTTCCCCAAACTTCACTAACAACAGTCCAGGACTTCTCAACGTAAGTTTTCTAGCATCATACTTTTAAAAACAAAAGTAACGTGTACCTATGCTGCCCATATGTGGCTCTCTCCTCCCCCCCCCCCTCCCCTTTCCATACACGCTTACCCCCTGGTCAGATTTAAGAAGTTTTGAAGAGTTAAGTAGTTTTATAAATTGCATGACTTTGTGCAGGTTCTGGCCAGAGATAAGTGTTTTATAAATTGCATGCGCACGTTCTGTATGAAGGTAAAGGGAAAAAAAGAAAGGTATTGGTGTATAAGGGAGTCTGTTAAGATAAGAGCTACATAATATAATATTATAGACACGTAGACAGAAAAATGAGATAATGAAAGATAATGAAAGATACATGAATAAACAGAGAGAACTGGGATAAAAGCTATGCTTTTTGTTACATTTATTATAGCATCAACAATTTGTCCTTGTCAAAGCTTAAAAAATGGGATGCCATGACGCGCTGTGAGCGCAAATTTGATAATGCAATCCTATGCTATAATCGGTTTTTCCCGTTGAGTGGACAGATTAAAATGTAGTTCTATGAAATTATCAGTTGTTTTTTTTCAGTGAGTGAACACACGCATCAATGTAGTTTTGTAAAACGTTCGATTTTTTTCTAGAGATCGGAGACGTGACAATAAACAGTGTAGTTCTCTGACATGTATTCAATTTTTAAGATAGTGGATACATGGCAATATAGTTCCAATTCTGTTCAGCTTTTGTTCAGGGGAGCGCGGTTGCCCTGGGCTAGAACATAGACTTCCGACGCAAAAGGTCCTTGATTCGAGTCCTGGTGATTTCGATCCCTATTGGTTGAGTCAGTGTCAGTTTAATGTGACCGGCTGAGACAGGAGTCATGGTATCTTCGCCCTGTCTCGTGTGTGACAGCACATGAAATTGTCAGACGTCAGTCTTGGGGCCCGTCCACAATATGAGCCATATAGTGCTGATGTTGGGCGTTAAAACAACTCAACTCAACTCAGATTATGTTCAGAGTGTAGAGACATTGGATGTAGTTTTATGAGAGTCATGTTCCAGAAAATGGGGCCACGATATTCTACACTTGAACACCAATACAATCCCAAAAAATTCCACAACCTGAAAAAAGCAAAGCTCTATGTCAGTACACCTATATAGTTCAAGACGTCAGTTAGAACTATGTAATTCTTAGATCTCAATTTCCATTACGAGAGCGCTTGAAACTTTGATCTCAAATTTTATCAAAAGCTCCAAAACATTAAAAATAATGAGGCGCTCTAAATGAACCATTACAAGCCTTGAGTCAAGTTATTTTTAGCTTGTCGGTTCCCTACGATGAAAACTTATGAAATCATACGAATATATATATATTTCCAAGGGATATGTGCACGTTTTTTTTTTTTTCGTTTTCGTTGAAGACAAACTAAGGGGAAGCAGGTCGTAATCAATATACTGCATTGTAGCTATGAATATATTATTTGAAGAAATTATAAAAGTTTGCAAAACACAGCTATACCAATGTAGCGCAAACAAAGAAGTGCAAAATACAATAAGTTCTTGTAATTTTGATACCAATAGTTTCGTTTTTATCTTTCTATATTTTCCTATACGTATCTGGTTTTTATACCTCTTTTATACCTTTTCATTTTATTCATCAAACGTGAAAAGTAATTTTTGATAATCACCACATTGATTTAAATCGACCAATCAGCATGTGTGCAAATGACATGTATTGATGCTGAAAAAAAATTATGATAACATATTTTAACTACGGTTTTAATTTTCAAATTAATTACTGATATGCCTGGTGATCCCGCCTTCTTTTGAGCTGTACACCTCTTGTTTTTATACCTTTTGATTTTGCTTTTACCCTAAAAACGTTTTCATACCATCAATATCATCATCATCATCATCACCATCGTCGTCATCATCTTTTTTATCATCATTACCATCACCATCGTCGTCGTCATCTTTTTTATCATCATTACCATCACCATCATCATCGCCATCATCATTATCATTATTACCAAACCAATTTAATGTGCTGTATTTTCTTCAAAGTTGCTAAAAACGAAAAGACTCTCTTCTCATCATACGTTTCTTTGCCACTACAAACATCGATCATTTTGTAGACAATTAGACTTTGTCAAGCAGAATTCTGTATATGCATCACTTTTTTGCAATCACGCATAGATGAGCAATATTATTCTTGTAATTTCACTTTTCCTAAATAGCAAACTATTATTAGACCGATCAATGCAAATAAAGGCGGACAAACATCAAGAGAAGGCTGAAAAAAAGATATTTATGTTTTAAGACGAAAGACGTTTTATCTAAAGAACAGTATACGTTTATGCAGGTTAAGCAATTACTGTATAATTTTCACTTACATTTTTAGAATCGTGACTAGAAACTAGACTTAAAGGCAGAATATTAAGCAACATCTAATAATAAAATTAGTTATAGTAATGATGCCCTAATTTTCTTTAATATTTTTGTCAATGTAGAAGATTATCATACAAACAACGCTTGTATTTTTCCCCTTCTATGAGAGAAAACAAACACAGCGAAAATCAAACTAAACAAACTCATAGCTAGAGGCAGAAGAAGAACCATTGCATGTAGCGAGATTTTGTTCCTTACATTTTAATTGTGAGCAAAATGTTCTCCAATGTTAATAATTGTTCCCGTAGGGGATTGTTATACTTTTACTAGTTACGGGGCTCGGATTTTTTGGGGCGATCTTTGCTGTTTTCGCTCGATTTTCTCGTTATAATTTTTTTCTCTTTCCTGTCTTTCATAAATTTTTTTTTATAAATTCTTATTCATCACAAGCAGGGTCTATTGTAAACAATTATAAGGTTACTGGGAAGCATGCATGCGATGTAGATCTAGACTTTAAGACGACAGAAACTAATTTTGTGGTGTGATTGTTCTTTTTATAGTAGTTCATATTAGATCGGCGGTCTTAATTGATACTTTTACAGATACTGTATTTTTTATACTTATATCATTTTCTTTTCGACTTATTTCAATGATCTTCCCTTTGTCTGGTGGATTTATTTCTATGACAGCGTTGCTTTTTTCCAATAAAGATCCTTTTTGTTTTGTTTTAAATGTTTATATTTTATGTTTTAACATCTTTCGTTACCTTTTCAGTTTCAGAAAACAGAATATTTATGGTAAAAAGGGTACTTTTATCTTTTGTTTTTGCATTCCATTTTTTCTCTCGTATATCATATTTGTAACTTTACAATATTGACTAGTTTTTTTCTACTTTAGATTAAATTCAAAGAAAACAATTAATACATCTCGCTATTATATTCAATTATTAAAATGAAAAATAATGTTGATTAAAAAATATTTACATAGATTTTTTTCCTCATAGTAAAAATATCGACCATTACTTCTATATATATCAAAATTCATTTAGACAATAATTTTGTGAAAATGTACATGGAAAAGTCAATACTGTTCATTTTTCAGAAATCTTTATTCATATCCAATTGCAAATTGTCATGATAACGTTTTTTAACCATTCCACTTAAATAAATTTCCAGATATCTCGTCTATCCTTTATTTTAGTTTATTCTCTATTTCCTTCCATCTCTCTAGCGCCACTTTCTCTCTTTCTCTCTGTCTGTTTTGGTCTGTCAGCTTGTTTATATCTCTATATCTCTGTTTCTCTCTCTCTGTCTCTCTATCTATCTATCTATAATTTGATTTACTTCTAAAGCTATTTCTTCATAAGAACGACACATAAAAGTAGAAGCATACGATATCCATTTTAATAGCAAGATTTTATTTTGTACATTGTAATAATTATAACCGAATATTCTTCAATAATATTGTTCTTGTAGGCGATTCTTATAAAAACAACGATCATTAGTAGGGCATGTTTCTTTTTCCCCTAAAACCCTTACCTAAATTTAATATTAGAGGAAAAAAATAACAAAAAAGAAAAAGCAAACCAAACGCAATTTAAATAAGAGGCATAAGTATCCATTGCATCAACGAAATGTAATACTGTACATGGTAATTGTAACCGAATATTCTGCAATAATAATTATTGTTCTTGTAGGCGATTGTCATATAAACAACTACTTTAAAATAACTTTTTCTTTTTAAAGCGCCTGCAGTATTATAGGCCAAATCAGACAACAAAAAAGTTTAATCTAAGGACAGACGCCTACCATTGCATGCAACGGATATTTTTTAACGTACATTGATCTTTGCTGTTTTCGCTCGATTTTCTCGTTATTATTTTTTTTCTTCCCTCTCTTTCATAAAGAATTTTTAAATTCCTTTCCACTACGAGCAGGGTCTATTGTAAATAATTATAAGGTTACTGGGAAGCATGCATGAGAATGTTGATCTAGACTTTAAGACAACATAAAGTAATTTTGTGCTGTGATTGTTCTTTTTATAGTAGTTCATATTAAATCGGTGATCTGAATTTATACTTTTACAGATATTATTGTTTTTTAATACTTTTATCATTTCTTTTTCACTTATTTCAATGATCTTCCCTTTGTCTCGTGGATTTATTTCTATGACAGCGTTGCTTTTTTTGTTTTGTTTTAAATGTTTATATTTTATGTTTTAACCTCTTTCGTTACCTTTTCAGTTTTCAGAATGTTTATGGTAAAAAGGGGACTTTTATTTTTTGGTTTTGCATTCCATTTTAATATATTTAAAAATAATTTTAACGTTACAATATTGACGAACTATTTCCTACTTTAGATACATTCAAACAAAAAATACATCTCGCTTTTATGTTATTTTATTAATATGAAAAATAATGATGATTAAAAATTTGCAAATGTGTTTTCCTCTTATAGAAAAAAAATCGATCACTTCTTCTATATGAAAATACATTTAGACGATTGGTAAAATTTACATGGAAAAGTCAATACTGTTCATTTTTCAGAAAACTGTATTTATATCCAATAGCAAATTGTCATGATAACGGTTTTTAACAATTCCACTTAAAGACATTTCCAGATATATCTTCTATCCTTTATTTTAGTAAAGTCTGTTTCCTTCACTCTCTCTAGCCCTACTGCCTCCCTTTTTCTATGTCTGTTTTTGTCTGTCAGCCTGTCTCTCTCTGTCTGTGTCGGTCACACACTCTCTCTATTTCTCTCTCTCTATCCCTATCTCTCTCTCTCTATCTGTCTGTCTGTCTGTCTATCTCTCTCTCTCTCTCTCTCTCTCTCTCTCTCTCTCTCTCTCTCTCTCTCTCTATCTCTCTCTATTTATATGGTTTCACTGCCTTTGTTTACGTCATTGTGTCCAATTGTGTCCTTCTCTTTCTAAACCTGTGCGTCTCTGTCTCTGTCTCTCTCTCTCTCTCTCTCTCTTCCTCCCTCCGTCCCCCTCCTTCCTCCCTCCCTCTCCAATTCCAATAATTCACCTTTTAACACCAAAATCACACAAATTTTACCAAATCTACTATTAAGCTTACATGCAAAACCAAAACCACCAATACCGTCAAAATAACGACAATCCCTCCCCCAACCCCCTCCCCTCTTAACTAACAGGTTGAGCAGGTCGATGGGCAGCGCAGCGCCGGCAGCAGCACGGAGAATGAGCCACAACAACAACAACAACAGCAGCAGCAACATCAGCAGCAACAGCAACAGCAACAACAGCAGCAGCAATCATCATCATCATCAGCAGCAGCATCTCAATCATCCAAGCCTAACAGGCCGGGGCTTAGCAAGCAGGGCTCAGTTCTTTCGAACTACTTTCCGGGGGGAAGGTGAGTCTCAACTATAAAATAGAGCTTTTTGATAACAGGGGACTCAACGCCATACATAAGAGGACCAGCCTCGTAGTAATAAACTAAACTAGTATAGGATATGTCATGTCTTGCCTTCATCCTGAGCATTTGTCTTCTGTCAACGCCGCCTGTCGCCGTATAGGATCCCTCCAGGGGAACCTAGAAGACGTTAAACCCAGAGAGAGGGAGAGAATTCTCTCCTCCCCTCTATAGAGAACAGGGGACTCAGCAAGCAAGACTCTGGGGGGGCACGGTGGCCCTGGGGTAGAACACCGGCTTCCAAAGCAGGAGGTCCGTGGTTCGAGCCCTGGTGATGTCGCCCCCTACTGGTTGGGTCGGTGTCAGTCTAATGTAACCGGCTGAGACAGGAGTCATGGTATCCCCGCCCTGTCTCGTGTGTGGCAGCACATAAAATTGTCAGACGTCAGTCTTGGGGTCCGTCCACAATATAGCCTATACAGTGCTGATGTTGGGCGTTAAACCAACTCAACTACTACAACTGCAAGCAGGGCTCAGTTCTTTCGAACTACTTTCCGGGGGGAAGGTGAGCCTCAACTATAAAATAGAGCTTTTTGAAAACAGAACGGAAGACTCTACAACTGCAAGGAGGGCTCAGTTCTTTCAAACTGTGTTCCGGGGTGTAAGGTGAACCTCAACAATAGATAGAGCCTTGCGAGTTCTTACCTACTTTTTTTTTTTTTTTTTTTTGGGGGGGGGGGGAGTAGGGAGGTAAGACATAACACCAGAACTGATAGAGGCCTCGGAGATTATGGGGGTGCTATGTGATAACAAAAACCAAAAAAGAGACGATCATAGGTAACTACATTGGGCTTCAATCATAGATCTATGGCTTTTAAACGCACAGAGCCAAAGCATGAGAGTTTAGAAAAACGCCATAAATAGGACATGATTACGTCATACATATTTCATTGTGTTGATCGCAAAGTTTTGATTGTATATATAATTATCGTAGTGTGAACTGAAATTACAAAATTAGTGATGATTATTATATGGGTTATTCCATGAGAGGTCATATGGCCCAGTTATGTACGCTTAGGTTATTCCCCTAGTCGACTGTCATGTATATTGAATTTTGTTTTACCTATGTCTGGCTGAGACATGAGTCATGGTTTCCCCGCCCTGTCTCGTGTGTGGCAGCACATAAAATTGTCAGACGTCCGTTTTGGGGCCCGTCCACAATATAGCCTATACAGTGCTGGTGTTGGACGTTAAACCAACTCAACTACCACAATTGCAAGAAGGGTTATTCCCCTAGTCGAGTTTCATGTACATTGAATTTTGTTTTACCTATGTCTGGTTCTTTGTTTATGTATATTGAATTTTGTTTCACCTATGTCTGGTTCTTTGTTTATGTATATTGAATTTTGTTTTACCTATGTCTGGTTCTTTAGTGTGTGTAAAACTCACCAAAGCACAACCTTTTTTCTCTTTGTTCTATCTAACCTGCTAGTATAGATCGCAAAGGTTTGATTGTATGTATATATATCGCAGTGTGAACTGAAATTAGAAAAATTTGTAATTATATTATGGGTTATTCCCTTTGTCGCCTTTTAAGTTTTATGTATATTGAATTTTGTTTTACTTATGTCTGGTTCTTTAGATGGTGTAAAACTCACCAAAGCATAACCCTTTTTTCTACTAACCTACTTCTACCTAACCATCTAGGTCGGGGCCGAGGCCGAGGGAGTTGGTCTCCGTTGACCTAGATCCAGACTCGCTCTACGCACTGGAAGGGGGCGGTGGGGGAGGAGGGGGAGGAGGAGCAGGGGCATCAGGGGAGGCTGGCAGTGTGTTTGACGACCTTGACGGTGATGACGATGACCTTGACGTAGAACTCCTTAAGCAGGCCAACGTCTTCATTCCGGGGAAGGACTCGGCAAACTTTGGCCACAGGCTCTCCTCCTCCTCAAAGTCTTCCTTTGACGATGTCTTTGGCGGAGGAGGAGGAGGAGGAGGAGGAGGAGGGGGAGGGTCTGCCAGACTGAGGAGGAGGCAGCGCAGGCACCACGAGGAGCTGAGTGAGGAGGCAGAGGATGAGGAAGGCGAGGAGTACGGAGAGGAGCTGCTGGGAGAGGGAGGCCACCTGGATCTCATAGGAGAGACTCGGGAGACGGAGCAGGCAGGGCAAGTCAGGAGGAGGGCTCAGGGCGGGAAATGTAGGAAGAAGAGGTGAGACTCGGAGATTCAGAGACTCATAGATTCAGAGAGGATGTTTGAATAAATAATACTTTAAGGATGTTGACATTTAAAAATGCGAGAAAAATTCTAAATTTAAAAAAAAATGAAAATAATAATAATAATAAAGTTTAAAGTCTTTACTTTTACATGCACCAATATTTGCTATAAAATTTCGTTTTGTTATACTTTTTCATATGAATTTATAAATTTCACTTGTCAAATTGTAATTCCCTTGCCTTTTATTAGCCGTATCACCTTTTCGCAGCTGATACCGATCCCAACGAGCAGGAGCAAATAACTACGAAATACTCTCTGATTGGAAAACTAATAAAACTAATAGGCAAGGACTACTATACTCAGTATAGTAGTCCTTGCTAATAGGATAAGCTAGGAACTTGTTCGAATCTCTCCATGTTTATAATTACATGTAATTGTGTCATTGTAGATCAAAACCAAAAAAAAAAATTAATGAAATGTTTTTGTTGTTGTTTGTTTTCAGAAGCAGATTCCATTCCCATGGCTTCACACGGTCGCAGCCGGTCGGTTCAGATTTTCAAACTATGCAGGTTAGGTTCAGAAGACTTTCACTTGTTTTGCCAAGAAAAATTTATGTCTTTATCTTCAAATTATTCAAGATACAAACTACTGATAAGATTGATATAAATCACAATATACATAGTTCCAGGGTACAAGTATAAACAACTTCAATCTCCAATTCAATGTGGAAAAAAGAAGAATTGGAAATGCACAGCTATGCAGATATAAAACATTAAGTTTGATATATATATAATTATATACAGTTCCAGGGTACAAGTATAAACGACTTCTATCTCTTATTCAATTAAAAAAAAAAAAGAATTGGAAATTCACATTCATGCAGATATAAAGCATTTAGTTTGATCAAAATATTTACTTTTTTATGTTTGTCAATAAAATGAAAAAATAGCTCTTGCATTTTCTGTCATCTTTCTGTCATAGAAGCTTCCTCTGTTTTATAACAAAAATATATGAAATAAAAATATGTTCTTCCTAGTATTAGCTGTCATAAAATCATTGTGAATGTTCTGATTTTCAACTAGGATAGTGATTTTATAATTATTGATAATATCTGTTATTTATAAGCGTTTTATTGTATTTAATTGTTTTGCATTGCAGGGGGAAGAGGCTCTCCCGAAACCGCAGCGTATCTTCAAGGTTGTGTTTGTCGGGGACTCGGGCGTTGGCAAAAGTAGCTTCCTGCACCAGTTCTGCAATCATGAGTTCCGGGGAAACTTTGCTGCTACCATAGGTAGGTGGTGGAAGAGAAGTTTAGCTAGCATATATATATAGCTTTATATCTCTGAAGAGTCATTTTCGCCTGTTGATCTGTCACGTAGATTGTATTATTCAATTCCATTTAATCAAGATTTTAAATCTTTTAACTGTTAATGCATACTTTGTATCGTTTTTACAGAAGTAGCGCTTTTGGTTACCTATGACTCTCGTGATAGTCTATGTTTTTTTTTCCATGAGGTTTGGATTTTGAATCATAAGTTTATTTATTATGCGTGCTGTTTTACAGATAGATTTGATGTATAGCTTGTTAGAGTATGTGCATTTAGTGTATCCAATGTAAAGCACTTTGAAACAACAACAAAAAATATTTAGAAAATAGAAATTTAGAAAAAGTGCTAAATGAATGACATTTATTATTATTATCTTTATTTGTCCATTTGAGAGGAAATTCGATGCAGACATGTTGTCATAACAAACTGAACACGATTGTACAAATTTGATACAATCCCTTTTCTGTCTAGGTGTCAGTACACAGCTTTATTCAAATAACACAAGAAATTTCAGCTGCGATTTTAACCTGAACTTAAATTCAATAAATTCCCTTTTTTAATTTCGGGTGAAAGATTCGTTATCATATTAAAATATTTTATTTCCGGTAATAAATAGTCCATAATCATTGTTTTAGGTGTCGAAAATTACATTTAATTATCGATACTAATACAGAGTTGAGTTACCATATGCATTAACAGTTTGGATCTTTTATGATGATGAGAAAAAAAAATGTTAAACATACTTTTAAATACTTTATTTATATATATATATATTTTTTTTTGTTTCATCAATCTTCAACATCGAACGCATTTAGATTAGGTAAACGTAAAAAAAAAACAACTAACACTTTCCATTTCATTCTTTTCATTTTCTCCACATTACCATCTGTGCCGAAAAAGGCGTGGAGATACAAAAACAACTAACACTTTTCATTTTTTTTCTTTCTCTTTCTGTTTTTCCACTTCACCATCCGTGCCGAAAAAGGTGTGGAGATACAAAAAACAACTAACACTTTTCAATTTTTTTCTTCTGTTTCTTCACATTACCATCTGTGCCGAAAAAGGTGTGGAGATACAAAAAACAACTAACACTTTTCATTTCATTTTTTTTTCTTCTTTTTCTTCACTTTACCATCTGTGCCGAAAAAGGTGTGGAGATGCAAAACAACTAACACTTTTCTTTTTTTTTTTTTTTTCTTTTCACTTCACCATCTGTGCCGAAAAAGGTGTGGAGATGCAAAGACAACTAACACTTTTCATTTTTTTTTCTTCTTTTTCTTCACATTACCATCTGTGCAGAAACAGGTGTGGAGATACAAAAACAACTAACACTTTTCATTTTTTTTCTAATTCTGTTTTTTCACTTCACCATCTGTGCTAAAAAAGGCGTAGAAATACAAAAACAACTAACACTTTTCATTTTTTTTTTCTAATTCTGTTTTTCCACTTCACCATCCGTGCCGAAAAATGTGTGGAGATACAAAGACAACTAACACTTTTCATGTTTTCTTTTTTTTTTTCTTTTCACTTTACCATCTGTGCCTAAAAAGGCGTAGAGATACAAAAAACAACTAACACTTTTCATTTTTTTCTTCTTTTTCTTCACTTAACCATCTGTGCCGGAAAAAGGCGTGGAGATACAAAAACAACTAACACTTTTCATTTTTTTTCTTCTTTTTCTTCACTTAACCATCTGTGACGTCAAAGGCGTAGAGATAAAAAAACAACTAACTCTTTTCATTTTTTTTTTTTTCTTCACTTTACCCTCAGTGCCGAAAAAGGCGTGCAGATACAAAAACAACTAACACTTTCCTTTCATTTTTTTTCTTCTGTTTCTCCTTTTCACCATCCGTGCCGAAAAAGGCGTGGAGATACAAAAACAACTAACTCTTTCGTTTCATTTTTTTTCTTCTGTTTCTTCATTTTACCATCTGTGCCAAAAAAGGCGTGGAGATACAAAAACATCTAACATTTTTCATTTTCTTCTGTTTCTTCACATTACCATCTGTGCCGAAAAAGGCGTGGAGATACAAAAAACAACTAACACTTTTCATTTTTTTTCTTCTGTTTCTCCACTTTACCATCCGTGCCGGAAAAAGGCGTGGAGATACAAAAACAACTAATACTTTTCATTTTTTTCTTTTTCTTTCTCCACATTACCATCTGTGTCGAAAAAGGTGTGGAGATACAAAAACAGCTAACACTATTCATGTTTTCATTTTTTTCTTCTGTTTTTCCACATTACCATCCGTGCCGAAAAGGTTGTGGGGATACAAAAAACAACTAACACTTTTCATTTTTTTTCTTCTGTTTCTCCACTTAACCATCTGTGCCATCTGTGATACAAAAACAGCTAACACTATTCATGTTTTCTTTTTTTCTTTCTTTTCACATTACCATCTGTGACGTAAAACTCGTGGACTTCCAAGTAACACTTTTCATTTTTTTTTCATCTTTTTCTTCACTTTACCATCTGCAACTAACACTTTTCATTTTTTTTTTCTACTTCTGTTTCTTCACTTCGCCATCCGTGCCGAAACAGGCGTGGAAGAAACTTCAGCTGCAATTTTACCTGAGTTTGAATTCAATAAATTCCCTATTTTATTTTCGAGTGAAGGATTCGTTATGATAATAAAATATTTTGAATCCGGTTACATATAGTCCATAATCATTGTTTTCAGTTGGTGAAAATTACATTTAATGATACATATTAATACCAAGTTTGTTAACTGTTTCTGTTTGGATCTTTCATGATGATGAGAAAAAGAACAATTTTAAACCTGCTTCAAAAGTTGACACATTTAGATAAGTCAGAAGATACATTTTGTAGCTCTGAGGAATGTACAAGAAAGAGAACAGAAAACTGAAATATCAGTATGCTTTGTTTTATCATTCAAAACACTATTCATTTTTTTTCTTTTTCTTTCTCCACATTACCATCCGTGCCGAAACAGGCGTGGACTTCCAGGTGAAGACGCTGGAGACGAAGACGTCCGTCGTGACGCTACAGCTGTGGGACACGGCCGGCCAGGAACGGTACCGCTCCATGACCAAGACCTACTTCCGCAAGGCGGACGGCGTCATCGTCATGTACGACATCAACCTGGAGGCGAGCTTCACGAACGTTCGCAACTGGATGACCAGTGTACAGGTGAGGGTTGAGGATTCTGGGAATAATATTATTCCTTGCTCGTTTTGACCATTAATGGGGGGAGGAGGCAAGGTGGTCCTGGGTGTAGAACATCGAGCTTCACAAGCGTTCGTAACTGGATGACCAGTGTGCAGGTGAGGGTTTAGGGAGGGGGGAGGGGGGGAGGATAATAAAATTTTATGTCTTCACCATGGTGGAATGAAATGTTTCTTTCTTTGAAGGCTTCACGAGCGTTCACAACTGGATGACCAGTGTGCAGGTGAGGGTTGAGGAGATCTGGAACGATATTTCTCTTGCTTGTGTTTGCCCATTTGAGTTGGAGTTAAATACAAAAATTATATCAAATTCATCAACAGATTATTTTATTGGGAAAGAGGAGAGAGATAGAGAAAGACAGGGAGAGAGAGGGATAGAGAGGGGGGGGGAGATAGAGATAGAGAAAGAGAGGGAGAGAGAGAGATAGGGCCTTGATTGCGGTGGTCCAAGGGGGTGCGGTGGTCCTGGGGTAGATCATTGGCTTTCGAGCCCTGGCGATTTCGCTTCCTACAGGTTGAGTCGGTGTCAATAAGTTAATATACAAGATAATGTTGATGCACTAAATAACGTTAATGTACTAAATAATGTTAATATACTAAATAAAAAATACCTTAAAAAGTTCCCGATGAGAATCTGTTTACACCTAGAGTTACTGAACATAAAAAAAATGAGCTCTTATGATGTTTAAGTTAGTTCATCAAGCCAAAGGATTGTTTTATACTAAACTGTGCGGCTTATCCTTCTCTTCGAAAGAAAATAAAATGAGTAAACAGAGACTTTATTTCAATCATTCCTTGTACACGAACATCAATGCCTCCCTTTGTTTTTTTTCTCAATTGTTTACGTATGACAGGAGCAAGTGGAGCCCGGCACGGTGACAATGCTGGTAGGGAACAAACTGGACACCGCCGAGGAAGCCGGAACTAAAGCTGTGAAGACTAAAAATGGACAAGAACTAGCCAAAGTATGTGATGCAAACATAAATTTTTATTCTTTTAAGGTTCGGTAGCGACATTCTCACCTAACTTTCTGGCTTTAGTGATCATTTGAGTAATTATCATCATCCCGGAGATAAATAAAAATAAAGGAAAATTAAAAGCATTTCGATGGTTCAGGGATATTGCTCAAGAACAAAGTGTGAGGAGAGCATTAACTTCTGCAAATGTATATTACAGCTAAAGAGTTAAAAGTACACAAAATTGAATATTCGTCGAATGTTACTGGATCAATTTCCTGCTATATGTAGAAAAGTAATAATTTATGATTTAATCAATGACAACTTTCTGCTTGTATTCATGTATTTGAACTGACAGTTTTCTTATAAAATTGCTTTGTCTAAAAGTGTCTAAATGATTGCATATCCATCTTAGTATAATGAGAGGACTTTTTGTAATTTTTTTTTAACCTCTTTAAGTGTCTACAATGTACTTTCAATTGTAGATCCGTCAATTAATAGTCTAATTTGTTATTTGACTCTGATTCATCAAAGTTTTTTTTAACTTGGTATGACATATCAAGCAGAAATATTACTTTCCTGCATTATTACCTCATTTCTATTTTTTACCAACGGCAAAACCTCCTAATCTCATATAGCCAATGCAACGTTTTATTTAAGTGTTTGAATGATAAAACAAATGCACAATATTCATCTAAAACGTACTGATATTTCACTTAAATTCCTCAGAGCTACGAGATGCTCTTCTATGAAGTCAGTGCTAAAACTGGGGCTAATGTTGATGATGCGATGGAAGATCTCACAAGGTGAATATCATGTTCCAGCATATGAAAAAGTGAATAAGTTGTTCTACCAAAATAGCCTCTTTTTTGTTTAGTGTTTAAAGCTATTTTTTAAAAGGAATTAAAACTTTTAAGGGCCATTTGAAACATTGTTCGCATTAATAGACTGTACTTTCTACTTTTGTTTTCATTAGTCTGATGAATCCAATAAAGGCGAAACGTTTATCTGTATCTTTCTACCTCTATTTACTTTGTTTCATAAGCATAGTGCTTTGAACATGTAAAAGAAAATCCTCCAGTTATCCAGTCAGACCCTTAGAGTGAGCCGTGCTAAAAATAGTCCTTCCCAAACAGTAACAGTCTCTGTTATAACAAGTTAACATAATTATGTACTATAAAAGGGCATTGTGTTTGAAAACTCAAGATTCAAATACACAATGTAGGTCAACTTTGAATAGAGAGTTTCTTGTTCTACTCTTGTGTTGTACTGAACGCTAAATTAGCATTTTGTACTTAAGGCTAAGCTTGTATTTTTGTTGTTTTCCGACTTTCTAAAGTCTTTCAAGATGGAAAACCTTACAACCTATTGATTTTTTTTACCAGCAATGTTTTTTTTAAAAGGGATATACCCTTTGGTATTACATGAAAAAGGAAAAGGCAGTATGAAAAAAAAATATAATAACCACTTCAGTGTTCAGGTATTTTTAGAAATGATGTATCCATTGAGCATAACTGCTGATGAATTTAATATAAATTTTCTATTAAATCCAAATAAGTTATGTTCTAAAAGTGGCAGAGTTGAAGATGATTTGAACCAATGAATGAAAATGGACAATCATTCAGTATTTACAGTAATAGACATATAAATTTGCATTTTTTACTCCAAAATAAGGGTTAAATTCGACCCCTACGCACTCAAGCGGTAAACTTTCATCTTGCCTCCTCAAAACCTATGACCACTTTTTCAGTTTCATATTTATTTTTCCCCAGGCTACTTCAGGAGAAGGAAGACAAGAAAATGGAGGAAGTCCTACAGTTGACAGAAATCACCACAAAGAAAGGTTGCTGTGGTCGGTAGAAACTAGAATACACAAGGGGCCTAACTCTAAAGATTGAACTTATTCTTGAGTGCCTTGACAAGAGAGTTCCTACACCCTGAACATGAAAACCAGCCTTGGTGCCTTGGCTAAGAACCAGTTGCCAAAACTTTGTCCAAAAACACAATCTGTCTCTTCTTCTACCTCTACATTTTGTTTTATGTTGAAAAGACGCGGGTCTAACATACTCCATGTGACATCTCTCGATATCTCCCAATGTCTGCCTTCTCCTACCTCTCCAATTTTGTTTTATGTTCAAAAGACGCGGGTCTAACCTTCTCCATGTGACATCTCTCTCAGTTTCTCCCAATTTGTGCCTTCCCCTGCCTCTCCAGTTCTTTGTTATCATTACTATTATTATAATTATGTTCAGAAGACACAGGCCTAGAGCTGATGCTTGTAACATCTTTCTTTTTCTTCATCGGTCTAAAAAATACAAGAGTGGAAAAAAAGAGACTTTAGAAAAGTATCTTGACGTCATGAGTAGATTTCGCTCCATAGAAGATCAGCCTATGAAAATGTAACTCTCCTCCTTGTCTACCTCTTTTACTCTTATCTGGTATCCCCGCCCTGTCTCGTGTGTGGCAGCACATAAAATTATCAGAGAAAATTATCTTGGCCCCTCCACTATATAGCTAATAAGGTCTGATGTTTGACATCAAACCAAGTCCACTCAACTCTTTACTTTTATCGTATCACTGTAATGCCAAAAATAATAACTAGACTTGAGATTGGGTCATAGTAAAAGAATCTCACCAAACATCAATTAGTCAACACATTTTTTATTGTTTCTTTCTCTACACTTTTCTTTTTGCTTCATATTATTTATTCTTCTGTGTGTTTAGGTAAATCTTTTTCTGTTTGTTTGAAGTCTTCCATGATTTCTAGGGGCTTGTGCAATTAAATGCTATTTTTCATATAAATTGACGTTCATGTACATTTAGCTGGATTTGTATAAACAGTTTTCATTGTACCAGTTATGGCTTGCAATGCAAACCCCGATGGTTTAACCTCAAGCCTTTTCTTGCCTTAAAAAATTAATTTCTTTTTGTGCCTGATTACTTTGAAATGCCTCTCTATATTCCGTTTCAGTTTTCAATTTATGCGCAATACTGCAAACTTGGAATAAATCTCAATTTGAAGCTTTTCGGAAACAATAATTTAAATCTCTACATTGTCTTCTATCTTCCATACAATTTGTTTTTATTGATTTCATTTAAAGAGCACTGCAGTCAATTGTCATGTATACTGTCATCTTTAATTTTTTTCTGATATGTTTGCAATAAAAGCATTGCCCTTCGGTATATTTAAAAAAAAATTGTTTCCATATAAAACGCATACATCTAGTTGCCTATAATCTGCTGCGCAAATTGGCATCTTTACAATGGACAGATTTTTTACAGTACTTTTTCCTTCAGGGAATTATAATATCTTGTTTGTTTGTATCCTTTTTCCCTGGCCTTGTGTTTAGGACAATGGTCAAGATGGTGTGATTTATTGGATTCATATGTGTAACGAAAAACACACATTTATTTTATAAGTTCAAACTTTGTTGTTGTTTTTTTTTAATGAAATGTGGTCTTTTGTTTAAATATTTGGCTGCCTGTACAATTTTTCTTTTTCTTTTGTCTCTTGGTTTATTTGAATGTGTCAAAATACTTAAAATCTAGTTGTAGTTACCAACTCCTCAGACAGTATTCATACTTAAAATAATGCAATTGTAGGTACTAGTGTTTTACCTAGGTATTATATCTGTAAGATAAAAGTTTGCCACAAATCAATTTCATGTTATAGAAACAGAAAATTAGATAGACCTTCACTGTTGTAGAATTTTGTTGTTTTTGTTTTGTTTTATTTAAAGAAAATGTGACTAAACTAGTGCTCTACAAACATAATGATTTCTGTTATGATGTGTAGGCTACAACAGAAGGATAATGGAAGATTTAGTCTTTAGTCACCTATTCTCGTCACATTCTATTTTGTCACTTATTCGTATCATGGTGACTATACGCCATCTTATAAAAAACAAAACTTTTTAGCTACATCTACTTAAAAAAAATTACTTTGAATAGCATTCTTTTTTTGGTATGACTTTATGCCTCTTGTCTTAGCAATATTAACAGTTTACAGTTTGTGCTGAAATGTCCAGCCAAGCCAATGGAATGTTAGGCTTTGTGTAAACATGTCACAATATACCCTATATACATGTAGTGCTGATGTTTTACATTAAATCAGCTCAACGGCTACTCCTGTTACTTGTGTAAAGGGGGGCGTGATGGCCCTGGTGGCTTCCTACGCAAAAGGTCTGGGTTTGGGCCCTGGCGATTGCGCTCCCTACTGGTTGGGTCGGTGTCAGTTTAATGTGATCGGCTGAGACAGGAGTCATGGTATGCCCGCCCTGTCACAGGTGTTTCGCACATAAAATTGTCAGACGCAAGTCTTGGGGCACGTCCACAGTATAGCCTATGTAATGCTGATGTTGGATGTTAAACTACTACTACTACTACTACTACTACTACTACTACTACTACTACTACTACTACTACTACTACTACTACTACTACTACTACTACTACTACTACTGCTACTAATACTACTACTACTACTACTACTACTACTACTACTACTACTACTGCTGCTGCTGCTGCTGCTGCTACTGCTACTTGTGTAAATATGTCAAGTATCAGACTAACAGAAATGAAGAAATGAATTCTAGCGCCAGTTATGAGTAAAAACTTTGATGTGGTACTTCGCCTTTTGTTTCAAATGGCATCTGTCTTGTCTGTGATTTATGCCTTGATGCTCTATTGTAATATTTATCCCTCGATAATATGCAATATGGTAGCGTTATATACGTGGACACTTATTTTCTTGTCTTTTTTTCTTTTGAGTGTAGAGTTGTGAAATTGGTGAGTCTAAGGATTGATTTACTCTCAAATGACAAACTGTACACGATTTCCAGATCGTTTTACTGTTCTCTTTGGGTTTTTTCCCCAATGTATACGTTCATCTTCGGATATTTATTTCTTGATTTTACTATTATTTTTAGCCTCCAACTTACATTAAATTATCAGGAGTTGATCTTACTGGTATGTATGTATACGTTTGTGAATGTGCATGAATTTAAATCCAGATAAACCCATTTAAGAGGCGCACAAAAATACCCTCGCTCAATTTTTTTAGATGTAATATTTCAGTCAATAATCCACAGTTGTTTTTGCTCCAGTGTTTTTTTTTTCAATTATCCCAAATATAGAGTGTGCCTATAATACAGATTTTTATTACTGTTATTATTTCAAATTGTGTTAGAATACCTTTTAATTTTTATGATATACAGAATGTACATATTATTATAGAGATTTCTTTTTTTGATTGTTCTTGGTCTCAAACTTAAAACATTCCAACAATAATTATGTGCAATACTTTTCAATACTTCTTACAAATCCAATAGTTATTTCAAATAAATGTTTTGTAATTTTTTTTCTTATCAATATCTTTTATTATATCATTTATTGTTCTACTTCTAATTTTTCTCGGTGGAGCTTTTCGTTCAAAAATTATTACCACTGCATTTTTAATAATGTGAGATGAATTCTTGTTTGCTGGCTCAAAAATTATTCACTATGTTAATTCTTATTACATGTATAAAACATTATCATATACTTTTCCATTCATTTTTGTCCTTTTTGTTTTTATTTTTATTTTAATTGTATTTAGGGGGCAAAACTTGGTTACCTACTCTGATTCTTGCAAGAGCTTGTTCAATAAATTCTCAACTGATTGAAACAAACTTGTTGTATTGTTTGATTTTTCTGTTCGTTACTAGTGCATTTGTTTGGAGGAACTGTATTCATTCAATTATCGAAGCTAACGAGGACGAGAGAGAGAGAGAGAGAGAGAGAGAGAGAGAGAGAGAGAGAGAGAGAGAGAGAGAGAGAGAAAAAAGCAGGCAGGCAGGCAGGTAGGCAGAGAGACTGACATATAGACAGAAAGGCAGATAGATAGACAGGTAGACAGACAGACAGACCGATGAAGATAAAGAGCCCTTATGAGGCAATTCCTACTTAAGCTACCCATATGGCGATTTTAAAAAAAAATATCTCATCGAATGTTTTTGAGATTCATGGGTTATAACGACTAGAAATAAAAAAAAAATAACCCAAGAGTTATGTAATGTAGTTGGAAGCTATAAGCTCATAAATTATGTACATTTTAGATAGACCACCATGCAATAACACCTGGAGACTCAATTGAGTACAACAATTTTAAGTTACTAAAAGGCAACAAATTAATGACAATTCTTCTCTTTCCGCATAATCCATTTCTCCCAACAAAATGGATTTTATTTTTCATTCCTCTGGTGTTATCTCTAAAGAGGTTGACGTGAAATGCCATGTTACTCATCCCTGTTCTGGACTTTCGTTGGTCAATTCTGAAAGATTCCTGTCCGTCCATTCTTTTAAGTCGTCCAACCAATTTTTTTTTGTGGTCCTTTGTCTCTCGTCGTCAATTTCGCTCCCTACTGGTTGAGATCGGTGTCAGTTTAATATGACCGACTGAGATATGAGTCATGGTATCCCCGCCCTGTCTCGTTTGTGGCAGCACATAAAAATGTCAGACGTCAGTTTTGGGGTACATCCAGAATATAGCCTATATAAAGCTCATGTTGGACGTTAAACCGACTCAACTCAACTGTAGCAGAAGAAGGATATAAAACAGTTTTTATTGCGATTATCCCAAAAGTATCGAAAAAAAAGTATGTCTGTTTGTTAGCATAATTGATGCAACAACTTTATTTATCATTAGTTATTGTTATTATAATATTGTTTTTAGTTTGAAACTTGCAATTAGTTGGCATTAGATATGATATTGAGACTAGATGAAAGGATTGATATTAACTGATACTTGAAAGAATTAGAACAAAAAGCGGAGGAATAGCTGATCTAAACCGACATTGTCGAAATGGGATGTTCTGCTATCTTGACTTGACTTGACTTGACTTGACTTTTCCGCGATATAGACCTTTTGGTCTGTTCGCGGTTCCTATTTAAATGCTGAGTTTAATTGCATGCGTGGCCGGCGTTTCTATGTGTACTAGTTTACATTTGGCATTCTGGTTCGTACATGCTTGGGCGGTTCTTCCACAATTTGTCCAGGCGACTTTTGAAAGCATTAACTGTTGGTGCTGTCACCACTTCTTCTGTGAGGTTGTTCCATTCATCTATTACTCTGTGTGAGAAGAAGTTTGCTCTGAGATCGAGTCTGTATCTATCTTTTCGTAACTTCAAAGAATGGCCTCGTAGTTCTCTACCGCTGGCTAAGTGTAGCTGGGGTTGGCCAACATCGTAGTAGCCATGTAGATACTTGAAGACCTCAATCATGTCACCTCTCAGTCTGCGATGTTCTAATGTAGGTAGCTTCAGTTTTCTCAATCTTTCGGGGTATGATTTGTCTTTGAGGTTGCTCAGTAGCCTGGTGGCTCTTCTCTGCACATCCTCTATGTCACTACATAGTGTTTTGTGGTAGGGCTGCCATACGCAGTGGCCATACTCCAAGATAGGTCTTACAAGGCCTTTGTAGAGCTGGATAAACATTTCCTCATTCAAGTAGTCGAAGGTTCTCCTTATGAGTCCTACTATCCTGTTTGCTTTAGCTGTTGTGTGGGCAATGTGAGGTCCGAACTTCAAGTTGTTGTCAATCCAAACTCCTAGATCCTTTTCTGCTTCTGTTTCTGTTAGTGTTAGTCTCCCTGTGCTACCGCCCCCCTCTTTCACTGGCATGGAGTAGGATGCTTCCGATTTTTTATCGGAAACAAAATAACTATAACTATTTTGTGGAAAGCAAAATAGCTGCGCAGAATAAACGGAGAAACACTCACAATTCTTCAAAACACCAATAATTAATTTCTTTCTAAATGCGACGTTGTTATCATTAGTTTTGACGACTGTCATGGAAATAATACTAATAACATTAATATAATTCCTCTTTCTGATTATAAAAGAGTTGAATATTTGAAAGCTTCTAGCCCAACTCTCGCTTTCATTTCACGATCAAAACAAACTATTTCTGAGGAGATTGTCTCATAATAATAATAACAAAAAATTCTAAACTTATGAAAAATTCTAGTCAAAAGATCTAACCTAATTAATTGTAAATCACTCAAAGAGACGCTACATCTGGATCTAGATTATTATTAGATCTAGATCTATAGGTTTTTCCCTTGAAAAGAAAAGTGGATTGGTCTATGTTTTATTGATGACAAACTCACCTTCAGGTAAGTCATAGTCATTATCTCATTCTCTGATATATTATAATACAATGATGCAGTTAAAAATACAGTTGAAAAGAATTCACTGCAAGAACGAATTTCCACTAAAAACCTTTCGCCAAAAAACAGTGGAATAATAGAACGACTTTCCTCAGGAAGCTGTGACTGGTCCAAGTAAAGAGAACCTTTAACCAAATGATTTCAAAGATTAGATATAATATTAGATAATAAAAAAACAACGATAATAATTTGTAACAAGAATAGAAGCAAGCAGCGTATGAACCAAAATTGTAAGTTATCAAACCTGCTAATAATATTTAAAAAGCTGAATGTAAGCAGAAATACCAAAGCGAGGGATATAATAATAATAGTAATAATAGTAATAATAATAATAATAATAATAATAATAATAATAATAATAATAATAATAATAATAATAATAA
>RQTK01000302.1:432579-444529 GCA_003991915.1 Elysia chlorotica
TAGTANTAGTAGTAGTAGTAGTAGTAGTAGAAGTAGTAGTAGTAGTAGTAGTAGTAGTAGTAGTAGTAGTAGTAGTAGTAGTAGTAGTAGTAGTAGTAGTAGTAGTAGTAGTAGTAGTAGTAGTAGTAGTAGTAGTAGTAGTAGTAGTAGTAGTAGTAGTAGTAGTAGTAGTTCTTGTTGTTGCTTTTCTAACCGCAGGTTTCATCGAGTGCGAATTTTTCGAGGACGCATCTGCCGCGTTGGAGGGCAGCTCGTCCTGGGCATCTTGCACGAAGAATGGTGGGCATCTTGGCTTCATTCCTTACCCAGACTTCCAGATAGGGCATCTGCCCAGCGCATGGCAGAGGCGGGAGGTATTCCAGGAAACAGTCGACTTGGCTGAGAGGACTGTAAAGTTGACGATTGGCCACACCAGCACGGACCGACCTGATGTTTTCCGTTTCAGTAACTTAAACAGACCAGGCATTGTACGCTCCGGGTCAGGGTGGATGGAGAAGGTCGTCCACCGCTCAGACGTACCGTGCCCATGCTCGGACTGTTCCCGTGATGGCGTGACGCCCCAAGAGACCTGGTTTGAGGCTGTTGTCATCACAGCCCGACACGTTGTCTTCAACGAGGAAGAAGCCAAGTCCACGCTTGTGGACCTCCACTACGACACGAAGGAGTCCAGGAAAGACGGCAGCATGCAAAGATTACAGGCGTACTGCTTCCTCTTAAGCGAAGGCGTGGAGGATGCATGCAGTCTTGCATGTGCCGCGCACGACATCAAAAAAGCCCAGTTGGAATTTCCTTTGCAGCTCACGTTAATCCCATCAACCAAACCCAACATCGGGAAGACAGACCTGTGCGTCGTGATATCCCACCCGCATGGAAATCCCAAAAAGATCACCCTGGGCGAAGTGAAGGATTTCAACCCTAGCGGATCCGAGTTTTTAGTCCGGTACGATAGCGGGACATGCCCAGGTAGCAGCGGGGCTCCGGTCATTGTGTTTTACGAGGATGGGAATAGCCTGGTTGTCCACAGCATGGGCAATGTCACAGACGGAATAAACCAGGGGTCCTGTGTAGCCTTCAAGATGAAGTGAGCTCTCGCTTGCACAGCGTTTGGCGTGAGCAGCATCTCTACATTCAACACCGTTTTGGGTTGGTTGTACATGTTCAAAGAAGTATATGTATACATCGCCAGAGTGTATATGGATACATCGCCAGAGTGTATATTGATACTGGTGTCACAGTGACGGAATAAACCAGGGGTCCTGTGTAGCCTTCAAGATGAAGTGAGCTCTCGCTTGCACAGCGTTTGGCGTGAGCAGCATCTCTACATTCAACACCGTTTTGGGTTGGTTGTACATGTTCAAAGAAGTATATGTATACATCGCCAGAGTGTATATGGATACATCGCCAGAGTGTATATGGATACATCGCCAGAGTGTATATGGATACATCGCCAGAGTGTATATGGATACATCGCCAGAGTGTATATGGATACATCGCCAGAGTGTATATGGATACATCGCCAGAGTGTATATGGATACATCACCACAGTATACATGGATACATTGCCAGCAGAGTGTATATGGTACATCGCAAGAGTGTATACGGATACATCGCCAGCTGAGGGCATATGGATACATCGCCAGAGTGTATATGGATACATCGCCAGAGTGTGTATGGAAATATCGCCACAGTGTATATGGATACATCGTCAGACTGTATACGGATAAATCGCCAGAGTATATATGGACACATCACCACAGTATACATGGATACATTGCCAGCAGAGTGTATATGGTACATCGCCAGAGTGTATACGGATACATCGCCAGAGTGTATATGGATACATCGCCAGAGCGTATATGGATACATCGCCAGAGCGTATATGGATACATCGTCAGACTGTATACGGATAAATCGCCAGAGTATATATGGACACATCACCACAGTATACATGTATACATTGCCAGCAGAGTGTATACGGATACATCGCCAGCTGAGGGCATATGGTACATCGCCAGAGTGTATACGGATACATACATCGCCAGCTGAGGGCATATGGATACATCGCCGGAATGTATATGGATACATCGCCAGAATATATATGGATACATCGTCAGAGTGTATATGGATACATCGTCAGAGTATATACTGATACATCGCCATGGTGTATACTCAGTGCAAAGCGTCATTATAAGAACATACAGACACCATCAGAATCCTTCTTTCCAAAAATGAAATTGCACGTTTCCCTGCCGTGGGCTTTTAGTGTGAACTTCAAAAGTTCCCTGACCGCCAAATCTTTTATTTCGCGTCGTCCATCTAGTTTCTTTTTTACCTTCATCTGTTTCTCACCCCTTCTCTTCTATCGCCAACTATGCCTTTTCGTTGTCAATCATATGGCGGAAACAACTGGGCTTTTTTGTTTTGATCCTTTGCAATAAATTCGGCGTTGCTATTAGCAACAGACCCATAATACTATCGTATTTTTTCAAAAAGAAGAGGTTGAAGTGGATATCTTACGGGAATTTCCGTTTATCTTTTTATTGAGTCTGACGAAATCCAAAACCACTATCTTTCCCATATAAGTAGACCAATCTGTTTATAGATTAGATCTAGATATTTAGTAGAAGCATGAATAAGGGCAATATGGCTAACCTAAAATATAGTAATTTATTTTGTATTATAACTGTCATATTCAATTCATATCGTCTTGATCCACGGTTTATTGAGTCCGTCTTCTATGTTTGTTTACACTCATGGCCATCATGTTTACACCTTAAAATGTATTCATATGATGCGTAGAAACTTGTAACCTCTGCACAAAGAAGATTCAAAAGTCCACCATTATCGTTAACACAAATAGATTTCGTCTGTGCAAATTTAGAGCCGCTCTGACGAAATCTTTCTTAACATAGTTGGAACTGAAATGTTGCACTTGAAGATAAAGGAGTATAAAATTTCTTTTAAAAATAGTTTATTATTGTGTTGAATCTTAGCAGCAGGTGCTGGGTGATAATTATACGGATATTATTGCTCTAATACAAAAATGGGGTAATATGTGTCATTACCATGCTATTTTTGTAACTGTGCATGTTTATATTAATTACTTATATATAATTAAGACCATGACTTTGTGATTTTGCTTCTATTTTCACTTGTTAGACTGTACATACTAAAAAACTAAGATGATTTATTACAAACGCACAGGGCAAACATGTGATTTATGATAATTATGCATATGTCAATGTTAATGCTGTTATACGGAAAGGGGTAATGTGTACTTCATAATTTTTAACTATTCATGTTTAGTTTAATTACTGATATTTAATTTACAACATGGTTGGGTTTATTATTCGTTTTAGGGAATTGTGTATGTAAATGCTTATACATGACTCTATATCAAAATGAACACTTTGATGATTATGCTTAAAATGGTGTTCGCCGCTTGAGCTTTGCGAAGGGAAAGCGCTCAATAAATATTATTATTATTGTTATTATTATTATTATTATTATTATTATTATTATTATTATTATTATTATCATCATCATCATTATTATTATTATTATTACTATTATCATTATTATTATTATTATTATTATTATTATTATTATTTTTATCTACTATGAATTTTTCACGTGTAACAGTAAGTGTTTGCATTATAGGATTCTTATAACGATGGTTAGTTACAAGTGTACAAGGCAAAAACATAAAGAATTTGTGACAATTTTTAATATCTTAATACATCAAGGGATAAAATAGCGTTCTTAGCCAAGTTTTGAGCTAGAGTATACTTATATAAAAGAAAAATGAATGATAAATCTGCACTAGTTGAGAGGAGCGTTGAGATAGTCAAATAACGCTTTGAGGTTAAGGGGAGGGGCGGTTCCTTTTTTAAATTTAAAAACATAGGTTTCTCAAAGACGATTCATTACAAACGGGGACATTTTTGTTTTTCTGTAGATTGTTAATTTATTTTTAATGGTTATAAAAGCAGTTAAAAATAAGTAATTAAAAAATTGGTTGGTAATTTAACGACCGGCATGAATGTTAAACTCTTTGTCTAGCTGGCTGTCCGAGTATCTTTATAAAATTATATCTTTTTGTATCCCTCACATAGATTCTCCGCTTTGTCTCTTCCTCTTTTTAAACACATTTGTTCTCTCTCCATCTTTCTCGCCATTTCCGTCTCTCTGTCTGTCTCTCTGGCTCTGTCTGTGTGTCTGTCTCTTTGTCTCTCTGTCTGTCTCTCTATCCTCTCTCTCTCTCTCTCTCTCTCTCTCTCTCTCTTTCCCTCTCTCTTACCATTTGTTATCTTTTTTTTGGACATTGTAAAATTGTATTTTTTGTCATGTTTATTTAGGGTGAGAAGCCCAACGAATCAATAAAAATCAATCAATCAATCAATACATCTCTCTTTCACTCTCTCTCTCTCTCTCTCCCTCTCTCTCTCTCTCTCTCTCTCTCTTTCTCTCCGTTTTTACCTCTCATCATCATCTTGATATCGTTGATCTTTCCTACATCACATAAGAGCTATGGGCCTAGCAGACTGTTTTCGATTAAAAAGTAAAAATCGACCCTTTCATTCCAACCACTGGTCATAATTCGCAGAATGCTTCTTAATACATACATTCAGAGTTCTTCTGTTTCATTCCTTCCATCTCTTGACATAGTTGTTTCTTTACAACAGTATCACAAATAAACAAAATGATTCTCTTTACATAGATTCAGACTCACAGATTTTCTGTTTCATTCCTTCCATCCCTTGACATAGTTCTTTCTTTACATCAATATAACAAATCTACAAATTGTATTCATCAACAAATACAGAGAGACAGCAATATTTACAAATGGAAGAACTAGAGCAGGGAAATTAACAAAAATCATAACTTTAAAACAAATAAATGCAGTGCAAAACATTTTTTTTCAGAAAATATGATACAATAAACGATATGAAAGAAAATGTTTTTTTCTTAAACGTACCATTAATATCGGTAACAAGTTATTAAAAAGGACACGGCAAAATTCACCGATGCGAGAATCAAAACAAAAACGTATTAAAAGAAAAAATAACGAATTGTGTACAACCCTTTTAAGCCACTAAGTAAAACAATTAAATTGCTGGTTTCTTTATATCCCATGTCAGCGTGGACGGATCTCAATAACAAAGTCTGATAAAATGCTCCTCCACACAAAGCTGGGATATAAGACTTCTGTCGTACTCAGTCACATTATACTAGCACCCACCCAACAAGTAAGGGACGATTGTCGACAGATACACATTTGCCTGACCGTGGGATTCGAACCGGATATATCTCTATTGGGAGAAGAGGGCTCTGCCACCGGTACCAGTTCGGTCCACTCCTTATACCAATAAAAAAGAAGTCACAAGAATAGTAATTCACACAACAATTAGAGCAAGTTAATTATTACATAATTTAAAAGAAAAAAACTAACTCACTCTATGCACTATCATTCAGATTAAAAAAGTAAAGCATTTGGTTTGTTCATTTATATCCATCGTCATGAACTGGGCTATTGCAAGAGGGAACCCAAAACCAAAGTCTGATGAACTGCTGCCCCCAAAAGAAAAGGTTCATGGTTCGAGCCCTGGCGATTTCGTTACCTACTGGTTGGGTCGGTGTCAGTTAAACGTGACCGGCTGAGACAGGAGTCATAGTATCCACGCCTTGACTCGTGTCAAACGTCATTCTTGGGGTCCGTCCAAGATATTGTCTATATTGTGCTGATGTTGAACACTAAAGCAATTCAAAAACAACAACAACAACAACATTGGCAGTGGTGAATAGTGTTGAAAACTCAGCTGTTTAATGGGAACGGGCTTAAAGTCTAGTAAATTCTAGAATGTACTCGAAGTTGGTTAAAGCTTAGAAAAGCACGAGTAAGTAATGTTAATGAATAATGGGATGTTGAGTCTAGAACCTTCTAGCGGACTTAGGAACTTCTAGATCTTTGTGCATTGCGTATATAAGAGCAGAACACGATAGAGTGAAATATAACGTCTTGTATAGAGATGATTGTTTCTTATTCTGGTTGACTGTGTTGAAACATCATTCTTGTCATAGTGAAAAGTGCAATACTATTTTTTTTTACACAAGAATTGTCACCTGACTAAAATAAGCGATCACAAGACTAGCTTCTCATTAAAAACAAAAACAATACAAGCAAATAATGTAACATAAAGCAACAACAACAAAGAATAATATTACACTGGAACGTATGAATGAAATTGATCAATCACTCTCTCTCTCTCTCTCTCTCTCTCTCTCTCTCTCTCTCTCTCTCTCTCTCTCGCCAACCTCTTCCATCTAAAATATTTTCATCTTTAGGTAGCCATCATTATCGATAAAAGCAGAGTAAAAAATGTCAAAACTAAATGTCCAGATAGATACACCCCACTATCTGGGTCACCGTCCCTATTCCGGAAGTCAGGGTCACAAGTCAAACAACAAAGGGGAGTAAGCCTTTTGGTACAGCCAGAGTAGTCGTAGTTTGCTTCTAGTCCACAGTAGCCTCCCTTGATCAAGTCACCGTATTCGCACCCTATGTGAGGAAAAACAAAAAACAAAACAAAAAACAAGACAAGGGCAGAACAGAAAATAATTAATGGTTGGTTTTACAACTCCTGTTTTTGTTTTTTCGACGGTGGGGAGGGGGGGAAGGCAGACAAAATTAATGTTTAGTTTTCCCAACTCCTGGTTTGTTTGTTTTGTTTTTTGTTTATTTTTACAGTGGCACACTTATCAAGTCACCGTATTCGGATCCTATATGGTGAGGAGGGTGGGAGAGGGGGGAGGGGGAGTTTTATAACAGAGGAAGACAAAATTAAATGGTTGTTTTTCCATCTTCTGTTTTTCCGGGGAATCAGTATAATCTAAAAGAAATTATAATTATAACGGGGAAAACCCGAAGTGTACAATTTTTAAGACAGAAAGAGAGACAGGCAGACATGCGCATAGACACACCGATAGGGCGGGGGGGGGGGCTATAACAGACAAAATTAATGATTAGTTTCCCAACTCCTGCATAATCTAGAAAAACCCGAAGTGTACAATTATAAGACAGAAAGAGAGGCACATACAGACGGACACGCGCAAAGACACACAACCATGACATTAAATAAAACGAACCCCAAGAACTGCCACAAATTCGCCGTATAGGATCTCCCAGGGGAACTGAGGAGACTTTAAACCGGGAAAGAGGCGGAGAAATTCTCTCCCTCTATAGGGGCGCTGTGGTCCAGGGGTAGAACATCGGCTTCCGACGCAAAAGGTCCCGGGTTCGAATCCTGGCTATTACGTTCCCTACTGGTTGGGTCGGTGTCAGTATAATGTGACCGGCTGAGACAGGAGTCATGGTATCCCCGCCCTGTTTCGTGTGTGGCAGCACATAAAATTGTCAGACGTCCGTCTTGGGACCCGTCCACAATATAGCCTTTATAGTGCTGCTGTTGGACGTTAAACCGACCCAACAACAACAACAACTCTCCCTCATAGAGAACTCCCACAATATATACCTGGTATATCCAGCCTCATCTTGGAGCAAGACGCACAACAGTGGAACGCGACGGTACCGTTGTAACATCCCTGGCTGCTGTACGACTCTATCCTCTCCTGGCACGTGAAGTCATCAATTAGCGTCACGTCCCGGCACTCGCGGGGCCCGGTGTAGTTACACGTGCCGCAACACAGCTCGGCCAGTAGCGTGCCGTTAGGTAAGACCTGGTCGCACAAGTCACGCGTGCATCCGACGCGTCGATCTCCGTAAGGACAAGCTGGGGATTAAGGTCTTTATTTATTTATTCATTTATTTATTCATTTATTTATTTATTTTTTATTTATTCATTTATTTATTTTTTTATTTATTTATTGACTGATAAGTTGTGTTGCTGTTGGTGGTGGCGCTGGTTGTGGAGGCGGTTGTATTCTTGCTGTTGTTGCTGTTGTTGTTGTTGTTCGTGGTGGTGGTGGTAATGATGGAGGTGGTTGGGGTTGTGGTTGGGATTGTAGTTGTGGTTCTTTTCGTTGTTGTTGATGGTGGTGGTGGTGGTAATGATGTTGATGGTTGTGGTTGTTGTTGTTGTTGTTGTTGCTGTGGCTGCTGATGTTGTAGCTGTTTTTGTTTTCGTTGTTGCTGTTGGTGGTGGTAGTGGTTGCTAAATACTTACCATGAGTTAGATAAGTACAGACTCTGCGTCCCGGTGTGTACCTACCTTGTGTTCTAGTGCGTAATTAGCATTCATCAGGCTGTGTGTTTACCATGTTATCCCGTGTGTCTAACTAAAATGTGCCCATCTGTGTACCTACCATGTGTTCTAGTGTGTAACTACCATTCGTCAGGCTGTGTACCTACCATGTGTTCTAGTGTGTAACTACCATTCGTCAGGCTGTGTACCTACCATGTGTTCTAGTGTGTAACTACCATTCGTCAGGCTGTGTACCTACCATGTGTTCTAGTGTGTAACTACCATTCGTCAGGCTGTGTACCTACCATGTGTTCTAGTGTGTAACTACCATTCACCCTGCTGTGTACCTATCATATCATCTACTGTGTAACTTCCATTCATCAGGCTGTGTAGTGTGTACCTACCATATGTTCCGGTGTGCAGCCGAGCACACGAGCTGCAGCAAATCTCTCGTGTCTCATTGTTGTAGCAGGCGGAGGGATACTTGGCGATGTGCTCTGCGCATGTTGAGCCGTCTCCGCGAAGCAACGCTGTGTCGCCATACGGACAATCTAGTGGGACACAGCAACCATGAAAATGTTGAATATAATGAAAATGTTGTTGAACATAATAAACATGTTGTTGAACATAGCTAGGGGGGAGGGAGGAGGGGGGCGGGAGTGAAGGAGGTGTAAGGGCGGAGTAGGTGTTTGTGACAGAGTAGGGTAAGGAATGGTAAATGGCCAGGACTAAAACACACAAGACAGGGCTCAATCAGTGGCTCAATCAGTGACCGATCGTGGGTCTCGAACCGCAGATCGTCCAATCTGCAAAGCTGCGCTCTAACGCTTGAGTCAGGTCGCCGGTCGCATACCCAATCGTGTTCGAATCACAAAAGATAATGCAGCTTCTGCTATTCCATGAATAACAGATAGCGATTCAGAAATGGTTGATGTCACATGAATGAGACTTTATTATAATAATTGTGTGTAAGGGTTTTTTCGTAAGGGAATCACTACACAAGGAAATTATTTTTTTAATGGAAGCAAGAATCAAAGACAGAAGGCATTATTGAATTTCCAACCAAAGAAGAAGCCAAACACTAAGTAGCGGACAAGTTGGACAAGTTGCGTTGGTTTAACATGCAACATCAGCACTGTATAGGCTATATTGTAGACGAACCCCAAGACCGATGTCTGACAATGTTATGTGCTGCCAAACACGAGACAGGGCGGGGATACCATGAATCCTGTTTCAGCCGATCACATTGCACTGACACCGACCCAACCAGTAGTGAGCGACATCGTCATGGCTCGAACCATTGACCACCCGGGTCGGAAGCCGATGTTCTATCCCAGGGCTACCGCCCCGCTACCTTAAGTGAAGGAAAACAAACGAGTGTGAGTGTGTGTGGGAAGCGGAAGCGGGGTTATGTCCTCCTAGGTCTCCTGTATCCATTACCCATGGACCATATTGTCAAACTAAAACTTACCATCAGTTTCCGGAGCCTCGTCAGAATCTACACATTGTCCCATCTGGCACCACTGAAAGACAAAAAGAAATATAGATTAATGTTTATCTTTGTTTGTTTTGTTATTTTAATCTTGAGTTAGTTGATCCGATGTTTTGGAGGGGAAGGGGTAGTTTTATTTGTTGTTAGTTTTACTATTTTTTTTTGTTTCTTTTTAGTTTCGTTTATTATTTTTTGGGGATGGAGGGGTGGTTTTTTGTTTTTTGTTGTTGTTGCTGTTGTTGTTGTTGCTGAATGTTGTTGAACATTATAAAAAAATTGTTGTTGAACATAATGAAAATGTTGTTGAACATAATGAAAATGTTGTTGAACATTATAAAAAAATTGTTTTTTGAATATAGCTAGGGCTACAGAAAAGGATTATTTTTTCAATCTAGAAGGACGGAGCAACCATGAACATTTTGCTGAACATAGATAGGGCTACAGCAATGGAGTTTTTATTTTTTGTTTTTGAGTGTGTGTGTGTGTGTGGGTGGGTGGGTGTGGACAGGATTATAGGAGGTGTAGGGACGGAATGGGTAGTTGTGACAGAGTAGGTGAGGAATGGTAAATGGTCAGAACTAAAACACACAAGACAGGGCTCAATTAGTAGGTGACAAAATTGGACAAATACATCTTTGACCACTCGTGGGATTCGTCAGGACTGTATAGGCTCTATTATGAACGGGCCCCAAGACTGCCAAACACGAGACAGGGTGGGGATACCTTGACTCCTGTCTCAGCTGATCACATTAGACTGACACCCACCAAACCAGTAGTGAGCGAAGTCGTCAGGGCTCGAACCACAGACCTTATAGGTCGTAAGCCATAGTTCTGCCCCAATGCTACCCCCCCCCCTTTTCCGTAATTAAGGAAAACAATCGTGTAAGTGTGTGTTGGAGGCGGAAGCGGGGTTATGTCCTCCTAGATTTCCTGTATCCATTCCCTATGGATCATATCAAACTAAAACCTACCATCAGTTTCGGGAGCCTCATCAGAATTCACACATTGTCCCATCTGGCACCACTGAAAAACGAAAAAATATTTTGCTAGATTTTTATTTTCGTTTGTTTTGTTAAGTGTTGTTTATTGTCTTAAATTAATTACGTGTTTTGGAGTTGTGCATTTTATTTGGAGGGGAGTGGGTAGTTTTATTTGTTTTTGTTTTTACTGTATTTTTATGTTGTTGTTTTGTTTTGTTTTTTGGCGGAGGAGTGTTTTCTTGTTATTGTTGTTTTCGTTTTGCTTTTTTCAACAACTGCTAATATAATTGAAGTTTCTTTTGGCTTTTTTTTTCACTATTGAATTCAGAGTTTTCGTAAAGTCTCTTGAAAAATCGTGCGTCTTGACAATTATCACACACTAAAGGATGCTGCACAAATGTACAACTCGTTCATGATACCAGTACAACGTATGCAATCATTACTATTTCACATAGTAGTATAATACTACTGGTGATTTCAATTTTTTTATTTTTAATTTTTAATGTTGTTGTTTAGGGCGGGGTGAAGGGGTAGTTTTACTTATGGTCCGAGCAAAGATCTTTAATTTTAAAGCGTCAGTTATTATGCGAGTGGAAGTCAAAATGAATTCGCATAACTTAACAAAAGTTGTAATCATAACTCGTCATTGTAATTGAGATTCTAACACTTATTTAACGTAATTAATTAATATCATTCAAAACCTTTTTGTTTCCATACGTTGTACTTAAGATTCTAACACTAATTTAGCGTAATTAATTTGTATCATTCACAAACTTTTTTGTTCCCACATGTTGTGCTCTCTGCAGCATAGTGCTGTGTACATCCTGAGTCTGTGGTAGCGCAATACATAGTGGTACAGATGTCCTCCACATTCGAGAAACTCCTGCCCTGAAAATTACAGATTGGTGAACATTGTAAAATAAACAAGGCATTAATATATTATTTTATATTGATATTAAATATGTTGCTCAAATTCCAAAATCAGCACTATACGATAATTATGTTATAATATGTATAGGCCCCAATACTGACATCTGGCAATATGTACTGCCACACAAGAGAAATCTGTCCTTTTCGACACCAAATTCTCCTGCCTGTTAAATGCTGCAACTAATATTATTACTGGCTTTGGTCTCTAGACAACGAGGTCCGCGGTTGGAGTTCGATGATCAGTGAAACATATTTTGTCCAATTTTGCCCCCTGCTGGTTGGTTGGTGTCAGTATAATGAGACCGGCTGACACAGGAGTGAAGGTTTCTCTCTCTCTCTCTCTCTCT
>RQTK01000302.1:451382-468334 GCA_003991915.1 Elysia chlorotica
ACTACTACTACTACTACTACTACTACTACTACTACTACTACTACTACTTTTACCACTTAAGACCCGTACGTCCGTAACACCGCCTTGCTGTTCACTCACTCACTCATTCACTCACTTACTCATTCACCCACCCACTCACTCATTCACTCACTTACTCATTCACCCACCCACTCACTCATCCACTCACTTACTCATTCACCCACCCACTCACTCATTCACTCACTTACTCATTCACCCACCCACTCACTCATTCACTCACTTACTCAGTCACCCACCCACTCACTCATTCACTCACTTACTCACTCACCCACTCACTCACTCACTCAATCACTCACTCAATCACTCACTCCTGCCTCTGGTTACAAGCTCACCTCGTTAATCCTAGTATCTACCACCTGCATTTCGACTCCGATCGGCGAATGATGCTTGATAGTCTGAAGACGTTTGTTAGCCTGGGTGGATATGAATCTGGGATCTTTATATGTGTTTATTTAGTTTCAAGTATGTCAACCTTAAATCATCTAAAGAAACTGCTTGAGTAATGAAGTTAATAAAGGCGCAATGTGTGTAAATAAACAGACATTTATTTTAACGAGTTGATAATCTAGAAATAAGAAATAGTACAAAAATCACTTTCATAGTTTTAAAACTTCACTGTTAAGCCCATTTTTTTAAATTATTGCACTATACCCTCAAACCTCCTTTTTTTTTTTTTTTTTTGTTAAACGTAATTTGAAGAATTCGAGGCTTAAAACAAAATCATGACAAGCGGTTTATTTATAAACATAATGTTTGGAAAAATAACATTAGTAAAAATTGCATGTTACTGATAACTGTGCCTGGCAAAATGAAATCTCCCCGTAACATTGTTAGAAATTAATCTTGGTACCAATCCACGGTATAACTTTACTGCTCATTGTAGACCTAAACAATCCAGGTCACTTACTCACCTGATGTACAACCAGAGCAATGTACTCTTTGATCTTTTGAGAGATTTCATCTGGGGCAGTCACATTGGGGTAGAGATACGATTTCCACCTGGCAATGGGATGGAGAATGATGAGAACATCGAACAGAGAGGGTGGTAAGAGGCGTTTTAGAACAACTCACTTACTGCAGGTTGGGTTGAGTTGGTTTAACGTCCAACAGCGGCACAGTATAGGCTATAATTATTGTGGACGGGCCCCAAGACGGACGTCTGACAATTTTATGTGCTGCCACACACGAGACAGGACGGGGATACCACGACTCCTGTCTCAGCCGGTCACGTTATACTGACACCGACCCAACCAGTAGGGAACGCAACAGCCAGGTACATGTAATAATAAAAGGCAATGTTGTAAAAAAAAAAAAAGACTCTCAAGCAAAATTACTGGTAATTGTTGTTGTTTTTCTTTTTTTTTGGCGGGTTAGTTAAGTAATTTTGTTGCTTTCGCGCTATGTTGAATATATTCTACGAGTAATAATAAAAGGCAATAATATATATATATATATATATATATATATATATATATAAACGACTCTCAAACAAAATTATTGGTAATTGGTTATTTGGGAAGGTTTCGCTTTCGCGACATATTGAATAGATTCTACAAGTAATAATAAAAGGAAATGTTGTAAACAAAAAAAAAACGACTCTCGAGCAATATTATTGGTAATAACTGGGTGTTTTGGCAGGTATTTCAAGTAATTTTAAAGCTTTTGCAGTATGTTGAACAGACTCTACTAGTACTAATAAATGCAATGTTGTAAAAAAAAAGACTCAAACAATAATATTGGTAATTGGCTATTTTGGCAGGTGTGTTAAATAATGTTGTTGCTTTCGCGCCATGTTGGATATATACCGAATATCCTGAACTGAGGCTTTTCAAGTGCAGCGGGGGTTGCGGTAGTCCTGGGGTAGAACATCGGCTTCCGACGCAAAAGATCCAGGTTCAAGCCCTGGCGATTTTGGTATCTACTGGTTGGGTCGCTGTCAGTACAATGTGACCGGCTGAGACAGGAGTCATGGCATCCCTGCCCTGTCTCGTGTGTGGCAGCACATAAAATTGTCAGACGTCAGTCTTGGAGCTCGTCCACAATATAGCTTACATAGTGCTGATGGTGCACGTTAAAACCAACCAAACGTAACTATTGGAACTAACCTGTCGTACAAAGCGTCATCGATAACGATCAGTGTATCGATCACGTAATTCCTGGACGTGTTATCCTCTGCAATAACACCAGTTGCAAGTTCTGCATGGATTACCAGCCAGACTGCTGATTCATGGGCCAGATAGAAAAGAACAGAAAGATTAAAATGTTTAAGGAAGAAAGAATGTTGTTGATGTATGTATGTATTTTTAAATCATAATTATTCTAATTGAGCAATAATTCTTTTAATCAACAAGGTGAAAAAATTAATAATTAAGAAGTGCTTTGACAGAAATAGTTTGGAAAAAATTAACTTTGAAGCATAAATTTACCATCGCATCTTTAAGTTTGATTCTTAGCGTAAGAAATTTTATAAACCCAATTATAGTAATGCAGATTTGTGAAATAAGTGTGTGTTTTCTGGTAAAAGCACACAAAGGTATATCAATAAGGCGTCGAAAATGTCATTAAAGATTGCACCCAAGATATTTTTACTTTGCTCACAATGATTGAAATACATTTACAAGTCAGTGCTCTCACAAAAAGCTTCAAATAACATGTTAATTTAGAGCTATTTAAAATATGATCAGTTGCAAACATATTTTTGTAAATTATTATTAATTCATATCTCAGTTTAGTTTATAAGAAAAAAAACTACACTCACCTATACACGAGCTTATGGTGAAAATATCCATCGATCTATAAAGTGCCATTTCCAGTAATTCCTTCCTCTTCTGTCACACTGTATCCCTAACTGGTAACTATAAATATTTATTTCGGCCTCTCGAAGCATGCGATACCAACACTGTCTTGTCTAGTGCTGAAAACACAGGATGGCTCTCTCTTCTGAGGTACTGGTTGTGGTTCTGTTGATTACCTAGGTTATGCTCCTCCTGGTGATATCGTTTACATGAATAACCCTGCTATGTATGAAGATATATCAAAATATTAAAATATGTTATGTTAGCGAGTTTACAATAATATCACAGAGTCGAGAATTAATGAGAAATTTCACAATTAGAGTCACCAGTGCTATGGCTAAGGGGGGTGGCCAGGTGGCCCTGGGGTAGAACGACGGCTTCCGACGCAAAAGGTCCGTGGTTCGAGCGCTAGCGACTTCGCTCCCTTCTGGTTGGGTCGGTGTCCGTTTAATGTGACCGGCTGAGACAGGAGTTATGGTATCCCCGCCCTGTCTCGTGTGTGGCAGCACATAAAATTGTCAGACGTCAGTCTTGGGGCCCGTCCACAATATAGCCTATATAGTGATGATGTTCAACGTTAAACTAACCCAACTACGACTAAGCTATGGCTAAAGGCCTAGCATGACGCATGCTCACTTTGTTTTCCTAATTGAACTACTCACGGTTGGAAAATCAAGAATTTTTACTAAGGTTTTAAGGAAGCTACCGTAACTAGGTCCTTTATTATATTTTCCTGACACAAATACGCAAAAGGTTCTCAGTAAAATACTTCACTATCTTACACTATGTGATAATAATTATCCTTTAGATCACTTTATAATAAAGGATACTGTAGTCTATTTAACCACATTGCCATAGTAACACCATCACTAACTTTAATGCAATAAGTTAATATATAATTATTAAAACAATGATTATAGAAAGCTTAGATATTTCCGAGGTCTCAAAAATATCTCAAACGGCGACTTGACAGAAGAGCAGGGTATACAACTGACACCAAACCAACCAGTAGGGAAAGAGCGACGACCACAATAGCGATCGAGCCTCACCTTCCACGTTGAAAGCGAACACTCAACCTTCGGACAACCACGGTTTTTTCTGTATTATACTTGATCTGTGAGACTTATTTTCAATGTTTTCTTTCTTGGCTGAAGTGTTGGTTAGAATCGAAATTTCAGATCAATAGTAGATTGTAGTTCAAGAAGACTTGGACACACTTTCTTGTAAACATAAAATAAAAACTAATATAAATCCTGTGTAGAAACGTAGCAACTTTAGTTTATTAATAAACACGCTGTTAAACTTCTAAGGGTTAAGGATACAACTCTAAAATGCTAGATCTAAATCAATACTGGTCAATCTATCTTATGGTATAATCACTTAGATCCTGGGTCCTATTTTCGACTTACAAGGAGGGGCCAAAGCTAAGGCCATTTACGAAATTTTTCCTTTACAGCCACTAAAGGCAATATATAGACTTTGCGATTCACTCGAGGATAACGAATCACATAATCACGTCCGACAATCATATTTTTTTTTTCTTCTGGACATTCATTACTTCCGTATATCTATAATTTAGGTATGACTGGACACCGGTGAATTTTACCCTTAGTTATCGTCTCTATTTGCCCTCAAGTTCCTGTTATTGCAATGCTTGTATTAATGCTATAAATAGCTTCCAATAACAGTGCTTAGACAATAAAACATATCCTCTCTTGTATGAAGGATTTAGAATAATATTAATATAACGATTTTACCCTAACGATCCTGCATCAAAAAGGAAACACCATTCACATCTCCGGAAATTACCGATCCGCTGATCTCTTGCTTGGAAGTTCAGACTCAAGAGCTTTAACCAATAAGCTCGAAGCGTTTTGAAAGACAACACTTAGATTCTATAGACAAGACGAACCAAAAGAGAACTCGCTGCTAAATCTGCACAACTAGATCTACGTCCATCAGACCAATGCTAGACCTACGAGATACTAGCGAACGGGCGAGGAAGAATGCGAAAGTTTGTAAAGAAGTAGCGTCGTTGCTTAGCAACCAAAGCGCCATAAAAATGGGAGCGTTCACTCCTACAGTTTTTAATACGTTATAGACAATGTCATGCACATCTTTCATGCTAAAATTAAATGTACGTATGGGCTTTTACAGTTTAAGATTACTATATGACAATACAATAACACTGACATTGTCACTGCGTAATTTGTTGTCCTAGGATCGTAATTACAACGTCGTGGTAATGGGGGGGGGGGGGGGGGGGGGGAGCCGGGGGGGGGTTGCGCGTCTGCCGCGCAAAGCGGTCGGTAATGGGGGGGGGGGCGCAGTGGCCCTGGGATAGGATTTCGCATTCCGACGCAAAAGGTCCGTGGTTCGAGCCCTGGCGATTTCGCCTCTTATTGGTTGGGTCTGTGTCAGTTAAATGTGACCAGCTGAGACAGAAATCATAATATCCCTACCCTGTCTCCTGTGTGGCATCACATAAAATTGTCAGACATCGGTCTTGGGGCCCGTCCACAATATAGCCTATATAGTGCTGATGTTGGACGTTAAACCAACTCAACTCCAACTCTAACGTCGCGGTAGAAATCTAAGGCTGACGAGTCGTCATAAGCTATCGTGACTTTGCATTTATGGCCTCTACTGCTTTTTTTTTTTTTTTTTCAAGCGTAAATTTTTATGGGTTGGCACGATGAATCATGCGATTCTGAATGGAGAACCAGTATTATTTTTAACTCCTGAGTTTTATCCTATATGAAAATGAAACATGGAGTTGTGAAGAAACGTATGAGATGAATATATAGAAGTCGATGGCATATTAACATGACAATCAACTGCTCTTTTTGTATTGGATCCTATGCTTGAACCCCTTCCCCCTCCTTTTTCTTTTACCATTCTGAAATTGAAAGAATGTTAAATTAGGTTGAAATTATGATTATATAAAATTAGATAGGGCCTAGATATTTATTAACATATTTGTCCAGTTCTAATATAACTTTGACAAAGTACAATAATACATTATAATGTATATAGAAGTAAACAATATAATAACTACATATTTATAACTGCACCAGTCAGTATTCTCTAGAGCAAGTGTTTAAAGTAATTTGTGAAAGATCTCGATACAGTCAAAGAATCTGTCCACAATATACAAAGAAATAATTCACTCAAATATAAAACATAACACGTATGTGTCAATATAGCATAACTATTCTATTTATGATGAACTTTTGAAATCAACAACCCAATAATACTAAACAAACTAATGAATCACTATGCACGAAAGCGGAGATCAGAGAATTGTTCCGTGACGTGTGCAAGACCGTTTTAATTTTAATTAAATAATAAATTGGCGAAATTTGATAGTTCCGGCTTTAATTCTTGATAGAGCTTTATGATGATAGTGATACTGTGGCTGGATCCTGTTTTACTTGGGCCTAGTTTTGCACAGAGCTTGTTTTGGGATTTTTTCTTGTTTTGTTTTTGTTTTTTTAAGTCCATCGACAAGAGCAAAACGACCATCTTGAAGACGGGTCCCTTAGCGATTAAGACAAACTTAGTAAATGAAGGTACTTTTCTGGCGTCATCTTCTCTTCAAATAATTCTTCAATAAACCAAGGGGCCGTAAAACTAATCAAAGAATATTTTTTTTCCATATTATACCCTGAAAAGAGTTAATAGCATCTTAGTCCTTGAAGGTCACTTTGTTTCGACAATACAGTCATGCCATGCTGTAGGTTTTCACCTTAAAGTATTAAAACTTCTCATTGAGTCAGTAGCAATGAATGAGTAATGTTTTTATTTCCCACCTGCCGATTACATCAACATTGTGATCATAAAACCATAAGAGATCAGGATAGACAGTAACGAAGGATTAGCTACAGCCCCAAATGCATACTGGCTTAAGCAACGATAAAAGAGAAAAAGATAACTAGAAATACCTGTAACTAAGATACGCGCCCTAGCTTAGAACAACCATGCAACGACCACGTAGGCCTACCTTACTCTAAAGACGCAGAAAAATTGCCCGGCACTTAACTGACACCGACTCTAACCTAACAGTTGGTGTCCAACATCAGCACTATAAAGGCTATATTGTGGGCGGGCTCCAAGAATAATGTCTGACAAACTTACCTGCTACCACACAGAGACAGTGCAGGGATACCATGACTCTGTCTCAGCCGGTGACATTAAACTGGCCATAAACTAACCATTAGGGGATGAGTCGCCAAAGCGGGACTCGAACCACGGACCTCCCGCGTCGGAAGCCGATGTCCTACCCCAAGGCTTCCCCGCCCCAAACATTACGTTGGGAAAAACGCAGATGCTACAGCGGTGCTCGAACCCGGACCTCCTGCATGGGACGTCGATTATCTAGATCTAACTCCAGCGTACCAGGGTCCCCTAGAGCTGTTAAAATTTTCTCTCCATAGAAAGAGTGGATCTCTCTTATCTAGTCTGTCTATCTGTCTGTCTGTATGTCTGTCTGTCTGTCTGTAGGTCTGTCTCTCTCTCTCTCTCTCTCTCTCTCTCTCTCTCTCTCTCTCTCTCTCTCTCTCTCTCCCCCTCTGGGTTTAACGTCTCCTAAATTACAGCGACAAAGCACTTTTAAAAAAGCAACAAAGCGAATTTTATTGCCGTCATTGGAGCGTGGAGACCTGCCTACTAGAGGTCTTTAAACTTCCTCGTTCTGTGGCAAAGTAGGCCTAAGTGTTGAACGGAGTCCAACTTGAGCACTTTACAGGCTTGTCTTTTATTGTTACAGTGAGATGGAGAAAAAAGTCAAGTTGATAGCTTAGCCTCCAACGTCAGCACCACATTCGGCTTTAGTGTGGACTGGTTCCAAAACGAATGTCTGACAAATTTACGCGCTGTTGTCTTGGCCGGTAACTTTTTACTGACACTGATCTAACCAGATACTGTAGTGGACGAAATTGGGCAATTATAATTTAGACAGATAGTGGGTCTCGAACCAGATTGAAATTTACACTCTACCATCTGCACCAGTTCCCTCCACATACAAAGAGTTGCAGTGATAAAAACGACAAAGGGTAAGTAGGTTAAAGCTCTTGGTTGTCTCGCAGGAGGTCCACGGTTTGAATCCCAGGTGAACCCAAAGTCTCCTTACGTTGTTCATCAGAATATCACTTAAAAGTGAATACAGAATACTTTTACCTATAAATAATCAAGATCTTTCATCTGTCATACAGTCTTGGGGTTCGTCCACAATATAGCCTATACAGTGCTGCTGATGGACGTTAAAACAAACTCAAACTCATCTGCCATAAATTATTTTCAACTCATCACTCTACACTATGGAGCTTTAAATACATCGCTTCAGATCAAGAGTATTGCATAATTTACCTTTTCCCCACTCGTTTCCCTGATTACATACAATTTTTCCACGGAAGGCATTTAAATCATTTTAAGCAAACGTGTAATGATAATTATAATGTCACATTTTCACTTATAAAGTCAGAAATTCGTAAATTCAGTCCAAAGCTCTGAAAATGAATATAAACATAATAATACAGAATTTTCCCTCTTCGTAAATATAAGAGACTTAGATTGAACCTATAACATGAGGCTTGTTCAACGTCACACAATCAATTGTTGTTAAAATGTCAGAATATTATACGTTAAACAATAGCAATTGGCAAAACAACAACAACAAAAAACAAGCTCTCGCACAAAGAAACACAGGCGCCTTGATATGACCACTCAGCGAAGATAAAATGTAATATCAGAGAGGGTGAAATAGCGAGAAGCTTCATGGAGAGAATTTTGCCCATATTGGTCAGCTTCCTTTCTTTTGGGCACGGTAGCCTTGAGGTAGAACACCGGCTTTCGACGCAGTAGATCATTGGTTCGATCTCTGGTTACATCGGGGTTTGTCTAATGTGATCGGCTGAGACAGGAGGCATGGTATCCCCGCCATTTCTCGTGTGTAGCAGCACATACAATTGTCAGACGTCAATCTTGGGACCCGTTTACAATAAAGCCTATATGGTGCTGATGTCGAATGTTTAACGAACTCAACAACAACAACAACAAAAACATTACTGTTATCTAAGACTGTTGGCGGAATTTGTATTGTGTATTCTAGTAGACTGAAACAATAAATGTCTAAGATGAGTATCATTCTATCCTGACTACAATAATAATTAAAATATAAAGAACAGTTACCTTTATCTTTGAAAAATTTTCTCCACTTCTATAAATTCGGTGACTTGAGAACGCCTTTCTACGGGGAAATCCAAATGACAACCACTTATGTCAACAAAGTGCGAAATTATAATTTATCATGCCTTGTCTGAAGTCATATCCACATATTAAAACTCTCAAAGAGACATTTATTTATTTACATTTACCACCACACGATTAGAATCTACCCTCTTCAGATGCGGAATCTGAATTCCGTGGGCCACTTTTATTACAAAGATCCCTCCCTTAACCCCTCAACAATCGTTGCTGGCTGAGTCAGTATTGGCGTAGAAAGAAAGGTTTGTCTTATCTGTCTCCCTCTATCCCACTCTTTCCACTTTAGAACCTCCAAAAATAGGTAACCATTATACATAAGAGGACCAGCCTCGTCGTAATAGAATGAACCAGCATAGGATCTATCATGTCTTGCCTTCATCCTGAGCTTTTCTCTTCTGTCAACGCCGCCTGTCGCCGTATAGGATCCCCCAGCGGAACCTAGGAGACGTTAAACCAGGAGAGAGGGAGAGCTTTCTCTATACACAGTCAGTGTCGACCTGTGTGTTGTTATTGCTTAGCGTCCAACATTCAGACCTATATTGGCTATATCGTGGACGGGCCCCAAGGCTGGCTAACGTGTGGCAAGTTTACATGCTGCCACACAAAGACAGTACGAAAAATACCATGTCTCTGTCTCATTCTCAACCGGTCACTTTAAACTGACCCAACCAGTAAGGGACAAAGTCGCCAAGGCGGGGCTCGAACCACGGACCTCTTGCGACGAAAGCTGATGTTCTACCCCAGGATTATCGTGCTCCCGAGTCGGTGTCAGTGTAGGTATAGTGTAACCAACTGAGACAGAGGACCCTGTATCGTCTCTGTATCGTCTATGTATCGTCTTTGTATCGTCTCTGTATCGTCTCTGTATCGTCTCTGTATAGTCTCTGTATCGTCTCTGTATCGTCTCTGTATCGTCTCTGTATCGTCTCTGTATAGTCTCTGTATCGTCTCTGTATCGTCTCTGTATCGTCTCTGTATTGTCTCTGTATTGTCTCTGTATCGTCTCTGTATCGTCTCTGTATTGTCTCTGTATCGTTTGTATTGTCTCTGTATCGTCTCTGTATCGTCTCTGTATTGTCTCTTTATCGTCTGTGTATGGGGAGACAAAAAATTCCTTAGCCTTACTGCGATATAACCAGGGGTTGCTTAAATGTGGGGCTTGCAGAGAGAAAGCACCCCCCCCCCCCCCCCCCCCCCTTTCTACCCACCCCCTTACAAACACCCATTTCCATACCATCTAGATATATATACCCGGATCTGAAATGCACACATTTCTCTCGTGTGTACCGGTAACTTTGTTCAGTTTTTACCTTGGCTCCATTTTGAAGAATCATAAACCTATAATTATACAGAATGATCCGGAAGTGCGAGGTGAGATTCGAACCTTGGCCCCCCGCTAGTCAGCCCAGAGAAGTAAGCGGCTTGTTGGCACTCCCATTTCTTTTGTTTTCCTATTGTATTATGTGGATATTTTTAATTTAAGTAATTTACTTATTCATTTATTTATTCATTTATCTACGTATTTATTTATGTATTTATTTATGTATTAATGTATTTATTTCATTATTTCATTTATTTTCTTTTCATTAATTAATTAATTAATTCAATTCATTCATTCATTCATTCATTCATTTATTCATTCATTCATTCATTCATTCATTCATTCATTCATTCATTCATTCATTCATTTATTCATTTATTTATTTATTCATTTATTTATTTATTTATTCATTTATTTACTTATTTATCATTATCTTTTTTTGTTATTGTGTATGCCCATTTCATGTTTTATCTTTTTATCCTATCTTAGAAACCGCTTGAAATTTAAATACTTAAAAGCTAAAGACATAGCTTTTATAAACTACATATACTAATTATTAAATGACATGTCATATTGTGCGATTGCCTTAGCCGGGAACAGAGGAACCAGGAAGCAAATCTATTGTGGGCCCTGTGGGTTGGAAACGGAAGGTATGTATATACGTAGCACATATTCCTGCTCTAATACATGGCACATAACATGCCCAAATACATAGCACAGATCCTGCCCTAAATCATTGCATTATTTGATCCGGCTTCTGAGTCTTATTTATTTACGGCCATTATAACCTGATCCATTGAGACAGAAAACATAGCATGCCATTCTGTTCTCGTGTGGCACTTAAATTACCAGACAAAAATCGTATGACTCGTCTGCGAATTAGCTTAGTTGATGGCAATTGTTGTTTATAAACCATCAAACATTATAATTTTTGTATAGGCCTACTCAATTCCTGTAACATCCTGTTCACATAGAATGATAATATCTATGAGACTCCGTGTTCGTCCCAAAATATTAACCCTAAGAGTGCGAGAGGCTTTGATTTCATTAGAGCTTGCATAGATAACACTGCATAGGAGCAATTAAATTATAAGTTAGCATTAGCATTCGAAGGGTTAATGGCCATTGACACTTTCGTGACGCTTTTGTGACGATGTAGGCATAATGCTGGTATCTATGGGGCCCCATGTTCGTCCCAGAATATTAACCCTAAGAGTGCGAGATGCTTTGATTTCATTAGAGCTTACATAGATAACCGTACATGCATAGGAGCAATCAAGTTATTAGTTAGCATTAGTATTCGAAGGGTTAAAGACGATGAAAGGCATCTCGTTTCATTATGACTTGCTGCGCTGGGTGGGGACTTGACACATTAGCAGGTTACGGGTCGTTGTAGTTTTCAATGCCGTCAATAAACTATACTTGAGTCCATTTTGCATATTATAAAAAACAATAAAGCTGTAGATAGTGATACGTTACTTTTGTTGTTGTTGTTGTTGTTGTTGTTCTTCTTCTTCTTCTTCTTCTTCTTCTTCTTCTTCTTCTTCTTCTTCTTCTTCTTCTTCTTCTTCTTCTTCTTCTTCTTCTTCTTCTTCTTCTTCTTCTTCTTCTTGAGATCAGAGGAAATGAGTGAATATGAGTTATATATAATCGTCTATCTCAAACAAATTAATACATTTATAATATAGAGCAATACAGAAAGAGGGGTAGAGAGAGGGTGGGAAAGAGAAATTGAGAGATGGCAAGTTGAAGAGAGAGAGAGAGAGGGGATGGGGGAGTGAGACAGACATAAATACAGAGAGAGAGAGAGAGAGAGAGGAGAGATAGGAGAGAGACAGAGACAGACAGACAGACAGACAGACAGACAGACAGACAGACAGACAGACAGACAGACAGACAGACAGACAGACAGAGAGAGACAGACAAACAGACAGACAGACAGACAGACAGACAGACAGACAGACAGACAGACAGACAGACAGACTGACTGAGCAGACAGAGAGGCTGACGGAAAACGAGAGGAGAGATAGCTAAGGGGCTAATGAGAGAGGGGGAAAGAGGGGAGAGGGAGAGAGAGATTTAAAAAGCCTAATTATTTTTTATATAATTGGTTATTTCAAGTGTTAAAGTCACGAACGAGTATTTCAAGTGTTAAAGTCACGAACGAGAAACAACTACGGTTTTGGGTTGTTCATCTTAGGGAAGAGCTCTCAAGAAGTTATGTTGTTTTATTTTTTTGTTTTCTGTAATTTACATCCCTCTATTGCATCATGTTACAACAAATTACTAGAAAGATGAGTTGAAAGTTCTCACAAACAAGCTAACACGAAGTACCAGGTTTGAATCTCAACTGGTGTTCTGTAAGATTAATAGTGAGGCAACCAGGGGTGGTGAATCAGCTACAAGTCGGAAATTTTACTTTTAAAGTTATTTATAATGTGGTAAATGAATTTTAAGAGGGTGACAAATTATCATTCTATCATTCCGAAAATTAGAAAAATTCTAATTATTTTGAGATGATTAAGGTCAATAAGTAAATTTAGAATTTTTAAATGTTTGGATGGGCCTATCTCAAAGCATAATGGCGACTTGTGCCTGATTCACCATGAATGCATAGCTACTGTATGCTTAACCCGTTGATTTAAAAACAAAACAAAACAAATACTTAAAAAACAAACAACAACAATAACAACAACAACAACAACAACAACAACAACAACAACAACAACAACAACAACAACAACAACAACAACAACAACAAAAAGAACAACAAAACTAAAAAAAAAACAACAGCAAAAAAACAATACAACAACTAAAAGAAAAAGAACAACAGAAAATAGCAAAAACACAACAAACAAAAAAACATACGAAGTACGAAGTAAAGTAACACTGCAAGAGACTGGCTCCCACTCTCCTACGGTAATTCAGCGACTAGCTCACAGTGCTAGAACTATCGTCTGCTAGTGCTCGACCGAGTGCTTACGTGCACACAAACAGAAAGATCGAGAGCAACAGCAGTGGGAACTGGTAAGAGCTCGCAAAGAGGTAAAGTACCGGTAGTTAAGTAAGAGGACTGATGGTAGATCTAGATCTAGAAGTTTAGTTAATGCCCTAAAAAACTAAATGATTAGATTTATATCCGAAGAATCAAAATCCAGAATAGTCACCTTTTTATTTGTTAGAGACGAACAAATTCAGCACATCTAGAAATTTAGAATCTACTAAGGAGTTCAATTTATTTTATAGATCTAGAACTAGATCTAGATCTAGATTCTAGCTATCTAAATCTATATCTGCACTACATATAAGTTGTGTGGTCTAGCCTGTGGAACCACAAAACTAAGTAGTTCCTATATCTCCACAATAGACCAAGATCTAGATTTTAGATCTAGATCTAGATCTAGACGTAAGTTTATTTTACTTTTTCATTTTGTGCATTTTCCACTGAAAAGATCTAGATCTAGATCTAATTTTTTGAATTTGGAAGTTAGGGCAATCTGTTTTAATGACATGATAATTGACTGAAATGAGAGACAGTTTATTTTCCAGGAAACTCTGACCTGCATTATTAAGATTTGTCTGAAAAACAACTTTTCATGACCACTATTAAAGTCTTAATTTAGTTTGTTGCAAGGGTCAGAATAAATAAAACTTATAGGTCTATGTGGCCCAATACTTCTAATTTTTCATTCTTGTTCAACAGACAAAACATTGTCGGAACAAACAAATTCCATAATCGGACATAATATTATTTCAAAGCCTAGTGTCTATTAAATTACATAACTTAAAAGTTAAAAATCCTTTTTTCACAGAATTTTAATTTGATTTATTGACTTTTTTTTTCTTATCAGAACTGGAGATCAACTTTGTTCTACAACTTTTCAAGTGAGATTTGTAGTGCAACCAAGCTCTGAATCAAGGTATAGCAATTTTGAAAGAGGCAGATCCTCTGAGGAGCTGTTTTCCCACCAGAATGCCTTTCACGTTCAGGTGGCTGGCATTTTTTGCTGCTCTAATCATTTACCACTTGTCAGCAGGCTCAGAAATTTCAGCAGAAGATGGACCTACCCCAGATTTGAAATCAAGTTTAGAGGTGGATCCCAACAGTCAAATCTCAAATAAAATTCCTGACAGTGATACTGCTTCACAAGATGACGCAGGTAGAGAAGACGTTAAGGAGTCTCTAGACGATGCGCAACATTTTGAGGAATTGTACTCCGGAGGGGTCACGGCGTACAACAACCACCTGTGGTACTCGTGTGCGTCTAAATTGGAGAGAGCTGTGAATGGCTACAAGTTGTATGCCCGCATCGTCTCCGATTGCCGGCTGGATTGCAAGAGGAATCCTTCCCAGTCTAAGCTAAGCAATCTTTCCTCCTCTGTTGAAAACTTTGACATTTTAGCATCCTTCCTGATAGCGTCGGATTGTCTACGCAGATGTGCTGATGAAAACTTTGGGTACAAGTATGTTCCGATATCGCGCTGGGCTCTGAATATCTTCCGGGAAAGGAAAGCGTACGAGTATCTTCAGTTTTGCTACCATAAGGTGAGTACTGATTACCAATATTTAATATTATAATAATGATAGTTCTTCAAATTCAGTAAACTTGAAGAGTCCTATAGATGTGTGCACATGTGAGTCAAAAGAAAATTGAACAATTTATTTGATTTCAATTTGCTTGCTACTGCATACACTCTTTTAAAATGAGCTTTAAAAACTCTGCCTCTAGGTGAATTACAATTTCGGGCACTGTTTAACACAGTTTTTATAAAAGGCTCAACCTATGCCATAAAGATTGTAAGAAGGAAACAATAAAGTTGAATAAAATTTAAAGAAATGAGTTTATTATAATGGTTCTATTAGTTATTAAAACATATTTTAACGACTTGGATGTAAATCATGAACTTTGCTAAGAATTTTACATTAATTTAACCTATACCAATAAGATGCCGGTATAATAACCACAGTGTTAGCTTAGGGTACATTTAATATTTCATTCACATAAGCTAGGAATCTTTTGCCGTCTCTGTGCATCTTTTGTTTGATCTCCATCCATATCATCAGTATATAAAATGTTTTTCTACTTGTCTTATATATCTGTTGGTCTCAAGCTGGATATATCTAGTTTTGTTGTTGCCCGGTATTTTAATCTATTTTCACCTTACTCCCTCAGTTACTAGCATCATTATTTGGTCACTCATCTAGAGTCTGTTAAAGAGTCTGTCTGTTAGTCTGTTAAAGAGTCTGTCTGTTAATTCCCTATAGTTTTGGACTGCTTTTCTGTATCATAATTATATGTATTATTTCTTCTGACTAACTTGAATCCTTGCAGTTCCTATAGAGAAATTAGTTTGTTTACATGCTGTAAAATAGTGTGTAAAACCTTCTGCCAGTTTAAGCTATAATTTTTGTGAATGTCAATGGCAGAGTGATTAAGCAGACTGGTCTTTGCATTGGAAGGGAATATATAGGGGTGCTGAGTAGAAGCTGCGGGTTCGATCCCTGTCCATGTCATCAGTATAAAATGTTTGTCTACTTGTCTTATCTGTTGGTCTCAAGCTCGATTATCTAGTTTTGTTGTTGCCCACTATTTTAATCTATTTTCACGTTACTCCCTCAGTTACTAGCATCATTATTTGGTCCCTAGGCTCTAGCTCCGTCTGTTAAAGCCCCTACAGCTGTTGGACTGCTCTTCTGTATTAGTACTAGTAGCATTTCATTTCCATCAAGCTTTACTTACTCTATATACTGTGTCCTTATTGGCTTTGTTCTTTATAACAATTGCCATGATATTGATCTATTGGTTTTATTCATAATTAAAATCGCATTGTCTAAAAGATAATGTATAAAGTCATTGTAGCGTTTGTCAGTAGCACCAGCTGTTACTCATTATAAACTCCATTTAAACCAATGTATGACACCAGCGTGGGTCTTAACACTTCACGAACTAATGCGATACCTAGAGAATTATCATTTATGTATGAATCCTGTTCGTCCTATCATTGTCATGTCACTAAATGTATTTCATTTCTCATCTGTTTTAGTTATGGCTTTATCATTGTTTGAAGTTCAATAAATAAAGACTAAAGACCACTGAAAACAAATACCCAAAGTTATTTAGTGATAAAGCCATAATTTCTATTTCGTCTGGATTATAAATAGACTGAAGTGCTTCGATTTCATTCCTTTGCTCCTCTTGATAATCTGTCATCTTGAATTGCTTGGAAACCCTTGACAAAAAGTCCTAGAGCTCAGTGAATCTGCTCGTATTATCCAACCTCGAAAAAACTAGTGTGGCCTATTCAAAAATTATGATTTCTAGATTTTTATCTCACGTTAACTTGTAAATTTACTCTGGACAGAACTTTCCAACTGAAAAGCTGCACATTAGTAGTTAGTACTATAATTCTCTAATACCATCCATGTGCTCCGATCGCTGGAGCGTTCATGTCTGTATTGTAACCTCAATTATCTGGTTAGGTTAGAGAGAGAGAGAGAGAGAGAGAGAGAGAGAGAGAAAGAGAGAGAGAGA
>RQTK01000302.1:474932-497927 GCA_003991915.1 Elysia chlorotica
AAAATAAGTGATTGACACTACCAGGAATCGTAATAACAAATTTAAAATATTGACTTGTGTGAAAATTGAGTATTTTATAGCTCTCCCCCTCTCTGTCACTCTTCTTCCCACCTCTCTCTGACTGTCTCTGTGTGTCCCACTTTCTATATTCTCCCCCTCTAAGCTTAACCCCTACATTACTTATCATAACCACCCCTCTCTCCTTCTCTCTGGATTTAATGTCTCTTAAGTAGGTTTCCTTGGGAGATGTTTTTCCTGGTGCGTGCATTAGTTCTTCCTCTCACTGTAACTCTTTCAGATTTGCCTCATCAAATTACATTACTCATTATTATGTATATACCCACATTTCTTACTTTTATCAACTGCCCCTTAACTGTCGCAACTCACCATCTCTCTGCTTGCATTTCAGACTGGATGCTGCGTATCTTGACTTGCCAGTCGCAGTGTGAGAAAGAACTCAGCAAAGTTTTCGTCGAGCCGACTGACGGGTTTGTTCGGGACATGTACTCCTACCTGCAGTATGCCTACGCAAGCCGTAAGCTTTCAACAGAACTCAGCAAAGTTTTCGTCGAGCCGACCGAAGGGTTTGTCCGGGACATGTACTCCTACCTGCAGTATGCCTACGCAAGCCGTAAGCTTTCAACGTAACCATAATCCATACACAAGGCATAAACTTTCACTGTAACTTTCATACCTGTTGCATTGGTAAACTTCCAACAAACATTCATGTCTACGCAAGCTGTAAGCTTTCAACATAACCATCATCCATACACAAGGCATAAACAACCTTCACTGTAACTTTCATACCTACGCAACTGGTAAACTTTCAGCATAACTTGCATGCCCACGCAAGCCGTTACCTTTCAAGATAACATTCATGTATGGAAAAGCCGTAAGCTATCAACATAACCATCATCTATACACAAGGCATAAACAACGTTCACTGTAACTTTCATATCTACGCAACCGGTAAACTTTTAACATATCATTCATGTCTACGCAGGCATAACCATCATCCATACACAAGGCATACATTTTTACTTTAACTTTCATACCTGCGTAACCTGTAAACTTTCAACATAACTTGCATGCCCATGCAAGCCGTAGCCTTTCAACATAATATTCATATTTACACAAGCTGTAAGCTATTAACATAAATATCAGGCCTACTTAAACCATACAACTGTCAGCATAAATTCATGCCTGCTAAGTCGTGAGTTATCAATATAACTTTCTTGCCTACACAAGCCTTAAGCCATCAGCATAACTTTTTTGCTTAAGCAAGCTGTAACATTTCAAATGCAATTTATTGTCTTGAGTTCAGATAAACCAAAACAAACATTGAAATGAGAAAGGGCTAAATCAATGATTGAAAACACAAGAAATATATATTGAAAAAGGGACATTTAGAATTTTATTGTTGTGAATACTTGCATTTTTAAAAGTGTACCTAAAGGCTAAAGAAAAGAGCAACCAAAAAAAGAAGCAATATTGCCAATGTGTGATCTGTGATGTTAAAAAATTATTGATTTTTTCCCCCCTCTCCAATATTATATACGTCTTATGAAATTTGTTGATTTAGATTTTTAATCAGTTCAAACATTGAATTTAAAAAATATATATAATCCCGACAGTAACAACTCTCTAATCCATCGATTTCTATATCTGCATGACTGATTGATTACTTGTATTACTCACCTTTCATTGAACTCTCTTTGTTAGGATCGGAAGCAAAGCAAAAATTATTTGGTAATCCGATTGTACAACCCCAATTAACTTTAGTATAGCTAAGAACAATTTTTATTAGATTGTAAACAGAATAAACCTCAGTGGTTTAAAAAAAATTATTGATCTAAAAAATTATTGTTCTAGCATCTGTCCACAATAAAAAAAAGTAGTTGAACACCTATAAAGCTTCAGCCAAAATTAACAAAATATGGCACTTTTGTGAGATATTGAAACAGTCATTTTCAAACAATTTTATTCTATTACAAACAGTGGAATCCGCTTATGATAAACCATGTTTAAGATAAACTATGACTTTGTCTAAACTGTTTCTGAGACATTATTTTAACATAAATTTTACTGATGTAATTATTAATATACTAAATTTTATTAATAGACACTAAAGAAAAAAGAAAAACGTCTCGACTGCTCACAACAAGAGAATTCTACTGTCTTGTTTTCCCCCCAGTCCAAAGATTTGACAAGGCTGTGGTCGCCGCTGCCAACTTTCTGGTGTTTGACCCGGAACACAAGGGAATGTTGGAGAATAAGAAAATCCTCATGGCTGAAGGGTATAGAGAGGAAGAATTCACACCGCAACAGGTTAGTGTTAAGTATGGCTTAGCCTAGCAGGTAATGTTGGAGAATAAGAACATCTTTATGACTGAAAGGTATAGAGAGGAAGAATTTGTGCCTCAACAGGTTAGTGTTAAGTATGGCTTAGCCTAGCACGGAATACCAGGTGAGTGTTAAAGGAATGCTGGACAAAAGGCAAATCCTCATGATAACAGAAGGCTATAAAGAAGGTTAGTGTTAAGTATGGCTTAGCCTAGCAGGGAATAACAGGTTAGTGTTAAGTATGGCTTAGCCTAGCAGGGAATAACAGGTTAGTGTTAAGTATGGCTCAGTAGCAGGGAATAACAGGTTAGTGTTAAGTATGGCTTAGCCTAGCAGGGAATAACAGGTTAGTGTTAAGTATGGCTTAGCCTAGCAGGGAATAACAGGTTAGTGTTAAGTATGGCTTAGCCTAGCAGGGAATAACAGGTTAGTGTTAAGTATGGCCCAGTCTAGCAGGGAATAACAGATTAGTTTTAAGTATGGCTTAGCCTAGCAGGAATGCTGGAGAACAAGCCAATCCTCATGATAACTGAAGGCTATAAAGAGGAAGACTTCATACCACAACAGGAAAGTGATAGGGGGCGAACTGGCTCAAGTGTTAGGAGGTTGGTCTCCTGATCAGGAAGTCTGCAGTTCAAAACCTACAATCGATCAAAAGTTTATTTGTCCGGTCTTTCGAATCATCCTCCAGTAACCACAATCTACTGCCTTTCACATCACCTGCATTCCAAAATGATAAATAAATTGATTCCTCCATCTCAAGCTTGTTCTTGGTCTTGGTCTTCTTCTTTTGAAAGTCTTGGGCCTGTAAGTACAACCTTGTGGTAAGCTTACTACTCGTCTTAAGATATGATAATTAAAAGGCTTACAAGGAATTGTGATCTACCATGCTGTTGTACTTACAACCCTGGGTTGCCAAACAGAGAATCTTGATGTCCATTGATTGTTACTCATATTTTGAATTGTAACTTTCATATTAATAAACTTTTCACCTGTTCATTTGATCTTCCCAAAATGATGTCCATTGATTATTACTCATTTTATATTTTGAATTTTAAGTTTCATATTAATAAACTTTTCACCTGTTCATTTGATCTTCCCAAAATGATGTCCATTGATTATTACTCATTTTATATTTTGAATTTTAAGTTTCATATTAACTAACTTTTCAACTGTTCATTTGGTCTTCCCACCGTCAGGAAGTGGTTGACTATGTCCACAAGAAATCCGAACTGACCACCCTGATAGCATCCATTGTGAAGAACTACCGACCCAGAGAAAAAGCTGTGAGTTTAGAATTTCTCACTGCGCAATAATTTTCTTTTGTTTCGAGATCCAAATAATTTATATTTATACACCATATAGGATTATATGATAAAACAGTCATCAACTTGAAATTAAGTACAATTACATAATAATTAAAAAAAAAAAAAAAAAACTGGTATATTGAACATTAATTAAAGACATTTGCATTTCTTTGGCTTCTTAGTACAATAGATAAGAAGAAAAATATAGGACAAACATATAGACCTGCTTCACTAACAACTAAGGCTTTGTTGCAAAATTGAATAGACAAGATTGAAACACATTTACATTTATTGGGGAATTCTGTTAAGAAAAAATCTAAGGTGAATTACTGTCTCACCACCAAATCAAAATTTGTTTAAAAAAAAATGAAAAAGTATAAATGTAAAACCCAACAACCCTCTGCCTTAAGATTATGGATCTGCCTATGTTTTTGAAGGAGAGAAATGAAAGACTAGCGACCTTATCAACTCATCTTAATTTTGTTTTATCAATGATATAAAATACACAAACCATCAACTTCTTGAGCTTCTTGTAGAGTAGTTGTAGTGGGCAGGCTATTAATGCTTATACATTTTTATTTTTTATTAATGTTTTAACTAGATCTGCCATCAATGCCAATGTCAAAATTACTGTTATTGCCGGTGTATCCAACCAAAATTTCCCTTGTAGATAAATGAAGGACCATTTATATTATCTTATCTTATCTCTCTATCTATCAGAGAAAACTAGATCTGCCATCAGAAGAAGATGAAGGAACACTTATCTTATCTTATCTCTCTATCTACCAGAGAAAACTAGATCTGCCATCAGAACAAGAAGAGTATGTGGAGCAAAATCTGGACATCTTCCAGGAAGTCGAGGACTCCTACGAAAAACTGGGGATGGATGAGCAGGACGACTGGCAAAGTCGATACGAGCAGCTGGGCATCAAGGTCGTGGCCAACTCTGTCGACCTGAACCGGGCCGAGCGGTTTGTCACGGACGGCGTTCTCAAGTCGGAGCAGTGCGATGAACTTATGAAGCTCACCGAGGTTAGTACTAGTAATTGCAAACCTGATTAACCAGCAAAGTGTATTGGTTTGTAGATTTAAGAGTAGAACGAAATGCGTAAAATAAGTTTTGTGGCATATAGTTGGCAGATTTGGTTTTGAGTCTAAGACTTGTTTTCTCAAGTCGGAGCAGTGCGATGAACTTATGAAGCTCACCGAGGTTAGTACTAGTAGCTGCCAACCTGACCAACCAGCAAAGTGTATTGGTTTGTAGATTTAAGAGTAGAACGAAATGCGTAAATAAGTTTTGTGGTGTATAGTTGGCAGTTTTGGGTTTGAGTCTAGGACTTGTTTTTCTCAAGTCGGAGCAGTGCGATGAACTTCTCAAGCTCACCGAGGTTAGTACTAGTAGCTGCCAACTTGACCAACCAGCAAAGTGTATTGGTTTGTAGATTTAAGAGTAGAACAAAATGCGTAAAATAAGTTTTGTGTCATGTAGTTGGCAGATTTGGTTTTGAGTCTAGGACTTGTTTTTCTCAAGCCGGAGCAGTGCGATGAACTTCTCAAGCTCACGGAGGTTCGTAGCTGCCAACCTGATAAGCCAGCAAAGTGTATTGGTTTGTAGATTTAACAGTGGAACAAAATGCGTAAAATAAGTTTTGTGTCATGTAGTTGGCAGTTTTAGTTTTGAGTCTAGGACTTGTTTTTCTCAAGTCGGAGCAGTGCGATGAACTTCTCAAGCTCACTGAGGTTAGTACTAGTAGCTGCCAACCTGACCAAACTGCAGAGTGTATTGGTTTGTAGATTTAAGAGTAGAACGAAATGCGTAAAATAAGTTTTGTGGCATATAGTTGGCAGATTTGGTTTTGAGTCTATGACTTGTTTTTCTCAAGTTGGAGCAGTGCGATGAACTTCTCAAGCTCACCGAGGTTAGTAGCTGCCAACACTGGCAAAGTCGATACGAGCAGCTGGGCATCAAGGTCGTGGCCAACTCTGTCGACCTGAACCGGGCCGAGCGGTTTGTCACAGACGGTGTTCTCAAGTCGGAGCAGTGCGATGAACTTATGAAGCTCACTGAGGTTAGTACTAGTAGCTGCCAACCTGACCAAACTGCAAAGTGTATTGGTTTGTAGATTTAAGAGTAGAATGAAATGTGTAAAATAAGTTTTGTGGTATATATAATATAGTTGGCAGTTTGGGTTTTGAGTCTAGGACTTGTTTTTCTCAAGTTGGAGCAGTGCGATGAACTTCTCAAGCTCACTGAGGTTAGTAGCTGCCAACTTGACCAACCAGCAAAGTGTATTGGTTCTGTAATTTAAGAGTAGAACTGAAATGCTAATATATAGTTTTGTGTCATTTAGTTGGCATTGATTTGTTTGAGTCTAGGACTTGTTTTTTTCACGCCTGAGCAGTGCGATGAACTTTTCTAAAGCTCACCAGAGGTTAGCACTAGTAGCTGACAACTTGACCAACCAGCAAAGTGTATTGGTTTGTAGATTTATCAGTGGAACAAAATGTGTAAAATGAGTTTTGTGGCATATAGTTGGCATATTTGGTTTTGAGTCTAGGACTTGTTTTTCTGAAGTCGGAGCAGTGCGATGAACTTCTCAAGCTAACTGAGGTTAGTACTAGTAGCTGCCAACTTGCTCAACCTGCAAAGTGTATTGGCTTGTAAATTTAAGAGTTGAACAAAATGCGTAAAATAAGTTTTGTGGCATTATAGTTGTCAGATTTAGTTTTGAGTCTGGGACTTGCTTTAGAGTCAATTATTGATAGCTTTAGCTTTAAGTACATGGTACTTTTCCATGTTTCAGTCAATTACATACACATCAATTTTCTTTTTTTTTTTTTTCTAGAGGCAATTGTTGATTTTTACTTCCTAGTATTTTTGTTTTGTGTTTTTTTTTTTAATTAATTAATTTATAAACATTTATGTTACAATGTATAAGATACTATATAAAAATAACTGTAGAAATATTGAAACAGTATAATGAGTATTATTATGATTATTGATTTTTCTTAAAGTAAGTATTTAACTTTAAATAATTCACACCAACCTACCTTGAACTTATCTCATGTTAACTTCTGCTTTATTTCTTTTCAGTTCTTACGTTTCTCCTTTTTTCTTAGAATACAACACTTAAAAATGTTTTTAACGTTTAGTGATTCACACCAACCTATCTCGTACTTTTCTCATCTTACCTTCTGCTTTATTCATTTCTTTTTTGACAAAACACCATAACTCGTTCTTTTTTTCTAACCCCAGGATCTGCAGACGGAGCCCCAAGGATCTCAGATATTCAATCTAAAAAAAGCACAGCAGGTGGGTCACCCGGTAGTCCTCAGCGCCTACTAAGGTACATGAAGGACATTGGTGTATATAATGAAATTTAACTGTGATAATCCTACACATGGATCTTTTAAAATACTGTACATACCCTTTACTTTTAACCAAACTTTTTACGCACAATTTTTATGCTTTTACTATTCAGAGAGATAAAAGGAGTCACCGTTGCTACTAGTGTAATGCATTAACTGTCTTAGGACATCATGGGCACAACAGAGGCGTTACTATGCTGACGTGCCGTATAACAAACTCACTCACTCAATCACCCCGTAGATTGTTCAACCTGGTTAATGTCACTATCTTTTCGTAGTACTTTTTGTAGTACTGCAATGTTAGTAATAGATATGGCAGCGAAACATCGATTAAGAACAAGATTTTCCAAAAAATGATTCCACTTTGTTCAAAGACATAAAATATGTTCAACAAGCAGAAATATCATAGAGTCATCGCGTAGTAGATATAAAAAACATGTATGTTTACACACTTAATGTTCTGTTTTAATGACGAATAAGACGCATCTTTAGCATTACTCACTGTATGTTTTTGATGAGCTAACTTGAACCTGAATTTGAGTTAGTGTCTTCCAACTATGTTCTGCAACTCTTTGTTGTTGTTGTTGTTGTTGTTATTAGTCCAGTGGCCTCTGAGCTTGCGCTCTTTTGCCTAGGGCCATGAATAAAAAGGCAGCAGTTCTTTGTAGCTGCGCTGAGGTGGAATATAAAACCGTTTGAAGGTCAGGTCTCATAGGAAGAAACTGCTGTCTTGGTTAGCATTGGAACAGTGTGTGTTCCACGGTCTCCAAACTGTCATCACACAATGGACAAAGTGGTGTGTGTTCTGCGTTGAATCTGTTCAGGTGAAAGTTGAGGGGGATGTGTTGCGTTCTGAGTCGAAAAATAGCACATTGCTCTTTCCTCTGAAGAAGGTATATAGGATGCAACTCTTTGTAAATTCATAGTTGTAATAGAGACTGGGACCGTTGGAACTAGACCTATGGATTAAGAAAATGCAAATAATTTATAAGGAAATAATTCGAGAGGAAGGAACAGTCGCCAATTTTGGTCTCCCTTGAGACAGCTAGATAAGGAAACGACAAAAACAACTAATCTCTGAAAGACAAGGAAGATAGCAAATAACATAAACAAAGGAATACAAGTAGCACCCACTATACAATATATACACATTTGACTGTCAAAAACCACCAGAAGAAACAAACTTCAATAAAAGATAAAGCTGTCACCAAAAACACCCCTCAAAAAATGTATTTTATCATGTATTACCTTATACAATTAATGTATATATATCTTTAATTAAATTTGGGGCGGGGTTATATGTATCTGTCTACCAGAAACTGGAGGAAGACCCCAGCGAGACCACCGAGGCTTCTCTGCGCCTGTTGGCCCGATCGGCTGAAGTCGTGAGACACTACTCTCGCCACTACCTCAACCCGGACATAGACTACTACTTTACCAAGATGTCCATAGTTTGCTGGCCCCCGTCTGAGGGTGGGTTTGTATGGTGATGTTGTGATAGATTGTGCTAGCTGTCTGTGTAGTGATCATAGTAGTGATTGGAATGATAATAGTAGTGATTATGATAATATCAATAGTAGTAGTAATAATAATAATGTTTATGATGATGATGATGATGACGACGACGATGACGATGATGATGCTGTATGATATTTGTTAACAGTCATGATTATCATCATGATTTTCCAATAATAATAATTATAAATAATAAAAATTAAATTAAAAAAAGACTAGGACAAAAAAATACTACATAGTTTTTATATTCTTTAATATCAAGATCTGTACTTTTGTTGTAATATCAACATATTGTAAACTATAAGCCTACGTGGAGAATACTCAAGCTAATTTTTGTGTCTATCTGAGTGTTCTTGCTGATTCATATTTCCGTCAATATCAAGATCTGTACTTTTGTTGAAATATCAACATATTGTGAACTGACAATTATCAAGCTAATTTTTTTTTTGTCTATTGGACTGTTCTTGCTGATTCATATTTCCGTCCCCCTTTTTTTAAATTTCAGTCACTGGCAGGAAATGTTACCCTCAAGAAGATGGCAGTTGTGTCAGGTTTGAAGACATGTCTGACGAACTGCTCCAGGATTTATTCACGTGAGCAAAAACTGTGTGTTAAAAAACAATTAATTTATATGAAGGATTCCACTTTTTCTCTCTTCCCGAATTTCAGACTTCTTCCCCTGCTCAAGGACAAAGTATAAAATTCAAGACTTTTAGCTATTACCTTTTTTATTAATTATCTTAAAGTGTAATTATAGTGTCTTGAAAATGAATGAAAGCAGTCCTTTAGTGCTTACCCTTATAATTTGTTTAATTTGTTGTAGTAGAAACCCTTCCTGCTTTTGTTCGCTTGTATTATGAGGTTACTCTATTTTCCAAAAACTTTGAATGGAAGCACTGAATATGAAAGTGGATTGTTGAAAGTATCAGTCTATTTAATGGCACATTTTAGAAATGCCTTTGCGATCAAAATCCTGGAAAGAGATTTTAGTGTAAAAGTAGGATTTGCATAACACAGTTAAGCAAGTATATTATGATAGGAAGGTGAATTATAGAATACATGGTTGTTGCATCATGCATTTTATAAATTTACTTTAATATCCTTTTTGTTTTCAATGGATTCAACTTACTTGAGATTTATTTCTGAGAAAATGAGGTGTCCTCTTTGTCTTCTCTCTAATTCCCAGATGTCTTAGCTAACTTTAGGCTTGTGTGAATGTATCTTCAAATGCAATTCTTGAGTTATTTTTTTCTTGTTTCCCTCTACAGAACTGTGACCTTTCTTCATACTGGAGATGAGGATTCAGACTTCTTGTTTTTGAATGATGACAAAGGCATTGATGTAAGTAGAGTGAAGCCTGTCCTTCTAAAATATCTAGTCATAGAATCAAGCACGGGTTGTTAGTGAACTTAGTGGGCTAGTTATTGTCTGTGCGACAGTAAATATTTGTTTGGTATTCAGGGCTTGTTAGGCCTAAGTTGCTTATTTTTATTGACCTTACTAATTTTCAAGTGAAAAATATTTTCTCTGATTCTTGAATACAAAAATTTGATGAAATTTTGAAACTTGTTAAGCGCATTCATTAATTTTTTATGGTTTTGCCACAATTTAAATTAATCTAAAGATCAAGATTTTAACTTGTGCCTGAAAGAAGTTAAAAGAACTGTTTTTCTTCAGATGTCTTGATGATTCGGAAAATTGGAAGAAAAGTATTCATGTTTTCAAAACATTGATCTTGAACTCCATTGCTTCCTTTCCTGTACTATAGATAAATACTATCCATTTGTGTAAAGGTCTGGGAAAGCGCCATCAATTTGGGAAGTTATACCCTCTCATCTATTAATTTATTCTTAAACTTTATTTTGCGTTGTTTTATGGAATTTTTTAGTTCTTATATGTCTCTAGTTTTTGTTTCATCAGGAATTTTTTTTTAAATTACCTTTCTGACAATTTTTTTCTCTTCTTAAGATCTCAAAACAATAAATTTCATGCGTTTCTGCGGAGCTACTAGAACAGTAGATGGTCAATTTAGTATTTGATGCTTTCATTAACATTTCTTTTTTAATTTGTCTCAACTATTTTGTTATCTATTCAGGGCTCCTTTGGTCTTCGATGTGGAAGAACTATTGGGTTTAACTCTGGGGATAGGCACTCACTGAACGTTCCGAAGTCTGGCTCCAAGCGCTGTGCTATGGTTCTCAGGTGAGTTTCATACAAGATTTGATCTCTTTCCTTACCCACCAAGATCCGGGGGACGAACTGGTGCAGATGGCAAAACGTTGGTATCCCAATGAGAAGGTCCCCGGTTCAAACCTCACAATCGGTAAAAAATTTATCATGTCCAATTTCATTCCATACTGGTTGGGTCTGTGTCAGTTTAATGTGACAGGCTTAGATAGGAGTCATGGTATCCCCGCACTGTCACTGTGTAGCAGCACGTAAAATTTCCAGATGTTAGTCTTGGAGCACGTCCACACTATAGCCTGTATATTGCTGACATTTGACACTAAACAGCAAACAAAACCACTCAGATTGATCATTGATAATTCTGAAAAGTCATAAAAAAAATCCGAGCAGGCTCGTGGTACGGACAGTGCTTTTAAAAAAAAAATTGTATTCAGGGTTGAATTGATACATTTTTTTGTCAAAGGACACAATCCTCATCAGTATTCCCTCCCTTGTTCCCTGTATTCTCTTCCCTATTGCTAGAGTTTTCCAATATATTAGAATAGTTTCCCTTGCCTCTTCACTCTGCAATTTTCAATGCGCTGGAACAATTTCCCTTGCCTCTTCACACACAATTTATTATTTGGTTGCTTATCGTTCAACATCAGCACTGTATAGACTATATTGTGGATGGGTTCCAAAACTAATGTTTGACAATTTATGTGCTGCCTCACACGAGGCAAAGCAGGGATACTCCTGTCTCAGTCGGTCACATTACACTGACACCAACCCAACCAGTACGAGACGAAATGGGACAAATGAATATTTTACCGAATGTGTGTTTTGAACTGGGTATCTCCCGATTGGCAGGGCTTAGAATCCTCCTCCTTTAGGCTGAAATCCTCCTTTTTTAAAATCTAGTTCCTCCTTTATTGGTCTAGTTTCCTCCTTTTCTAATCTTTTCAAAACGTGTTTTCCTCCCTTTTGTAAGAAATTCCCTAGATTTCAGCCTTTTTTTTTGTGTTGCTGCATTCTCAGCTCTGATTGGGAGATCAAACTTTGAATAAACTTTAATAAATTTTCAACCTTGTCTCACTCTCTCTACTCGACAGCTACTCTATCGACTCGAATCATGACTCCACGGACTACAGAAACCTGATGACAGTGCTGCACCGCGTGGACGAGCTCAGGATGGCCACCAAGGAGCAGAACCCAGAGGTGGTGCTCAAGAAGTTTGCTGATGCAGGTTTGGTAACATTGTGGTGTGTCGTTAAGGCTTCATTGTCAAGACGTTCTCTACATATTTTATCTCTTGTTTGGAAGGGATAGTGTCATGTTTTGAGGAAAAATCTTGTAGCTATTTTTTATATTGTGTGTTATATATACACTTATTTGTGAATTGTTCACCTATCTAGTGTATAATTCTACTCCAGTAGTAAGTGAAATTAGTTATTATAGCTGCCTACCATTGACACATCGGCAGTATAAATCTTCACATTGTAGTGTGTCGTGAAGGCTTTTTTGTGAAACCGCTTTCTACATATTTTATCTCTTGTTTTGGAAGGGATAGTATGAGGTTTTGAGAAAAAATCTTGGTTTCACAAGAAAAAACGTGTAACTTTCTTTTTATGATGTGTGTTATATATACTTATTCGTCAATTGTTCACCTACCTAGTCTATAATTCGACTCCAGTAGTGAGTGGAATTAGTTATTATAGCTGCATACCAATGTACACATTGGCAATTGAAGTATAAATCTGTAGGTGGTGTTAGAATCAGTAGGACTGTTTTGATCAAAGATTGATGGATATAGTACAGATAAGAGCTCCTCTTTTTTAATATCCAATAATTTCTCATAATGGAGCCACGTAGACAATAGGTTGCTTAATACATCCATCATCAACAACTGCAATAACCATGGAAATCTTTTCTTTGTTTTTTGTGGTTCTATTTATAGACTTTACTAAAAATGTATAGTTTCTCTTGACAGTTCGACCTCATTTTTTAAAATTAGAGTTGAGTCCCATTGACTTAAAAAAAAATTGAACTGCCTTTTTCTCCTTCGTGAGTGAAATTAGTTATTGTAGCTGTATACCAATGTGCACATCGGCATGGCAATCAAAGTATAAATCTGTAGGTGGGTGTTTAGACAAGGTAGGACTGTTTTGATCAAAGATATACTCTAGTACACATAATAGGATCCACTCAAGCAAAAGGTCCTCTTTTTTAATATCCAATGATTTCTTTTAATGGAACCACATAGGAAATAGGTGTCTTAATACATCCAGCATCAACAACTGCTATAACCATGGAAATCTTTTCTTTGTTTTTTTTTATTTATTTGTTATTATTTATAGACTTTACTTAAGTAGTTTCTCCTGTTAGTTTAATTTAATCTTTCAAATTAGATCTACGTCCCCTAGTCTTTTTTTTTTGTGGAAAAATTGAACTGCCTTTTTCTCATGAATCCCAAGAATGGGGCTCCTGCTTAGGATTGAATTTTGAAATCACTGGTTGTTAGGCCAGAGCTCCCCTGAGTGTCTATTGACTAATTTTGTGCAGGATTCATAGTTTACTGATAAACAGCACAGGGTTGGTCATTCGAGCCTAGGCGATTTCGCTCCCCACTGGTTGGGTCGGTGTCAGTTTAATGTGACCGGCTGAGACAAGAGTCATTGTATCCCCGCCCTATCTTGTGCGTGGCAGCACATGAAATTGTCAGATGTCAGTCTTGGGGTCCATCCAAATATTGCCTATATAGTGGTGATATTGGACGTTAAACCATCTCAACTCAACACAACATAGTTTACTGAAAAACAGCTCTGGGTAACTGACTTATTTATAAATTGTCTTCCTCCCCACAAGAAAATCAGCAGGCTCATTCATTATGTGAGACAATGTTCAAAACATCATACAGAATAAAAAAGAAAAACATATATAGACCTCATGGGAAATTAAAGACTAGAAGAAAGTACAATGTAACATTTTATGTAAAGATCGTAAACTTATGGTGCATTTCTTATCAGAATAGACACAAAAGGAAGAGGTATTAGTTATACTACACATCATGTGACATGTCAAAAATGAAATAATAACATTAAAAAGTCTTCAATAATTTTTTTTCCATCTTCAGGAGTCAAAGTCACAAAGGAAGAGAAGCAACTCAAAGCAAAGGAAAGAGTTGTCGCTGATGGGATAGCGTCAGAGGCGCAGTGTAGCACGCTCCGAAACATGGTGCTGGTGAGTGTTCTCTGTGATCACACACTTCTAGGGTCAAGTTTTACAATGCTGGATATAAAGATGCAGATGTATTATAATTTATATGATGGAACAAAATACACTGCCTAGCTGTTTTGGTTTCTTTTTTTTTGTTTGTTCTTTGTTTTGGTAAAACTGCTGAATTGCCCTGAACACCATTGTTAAGGATTGGGACCACCATTGAAAGAGTTCTGTGCATGTTTTTGAACATGGCAGAAAATTGTTTATATAAATTGAGCTCCTGAGTCAAACCAGCTTGAAATGGGTAGCTGAGACCCCTAAATCATAGTGATGTAAAATTCAGCAAGGAAATTAAATGCATTATTCCCCACAATGATGTCTGCCAATAATAATCAGGACCCTTATTCTCCTTTTCCAAAAATCTATCAAAGAGTATAAGGAAAATTTACTTACCCAATAAATCTATCTGGGTTAGAACATCGGTTTCAGAAGCAAAGGGTCCGTGATTCGAGCCCTGGCTATTTAGCTCCCTACTGGTTGCTTCGGTGTCAGTCTAATGTGACCGGCTGAGACAGGAGTCATGCTATCCCCGGCCTGTCTCGTGTGTGGCAGCACATAAAATTGTCAGACGTCATTCCTGGGGTTCATCCAAATATTACCCATATAATGCTGATGTTGGACGTTAAACCAACTCGACAACAACCTCTGAGACGAAGGTCTAGATCTAGATCTAGATAGCGCTTTACCCACACACGCAATACTTGAATCCTGTGCTGTTTGATTCGCAGACTCGAGGCAAGGCGGGCGACGGCTACAACGGGAGAACATCGCCCCACACTCTCTCCGAATTGTTTTTAGGTTTGTCCGCGACTCAGGTTCTACAGGTACAGCTCTGAACCTTTGGACCCTAACAGCGGGTTAGACGCACTAGTTGGTTCTTATACTCTAATATTTTCTTTATGCGAGGCAACCAGAGTACCTCAGACAGAAGTCGCTATTATAGGCTTTAACCCTTCCATTACCAAGTATTATACAGATACTTAGTATGTGTCACACAATGGTTACATGATGATTAATTCCCTAATACCCAGCCAATCTTTTCTTTACGTGAGGCAACTAGAGTAGCTCAGACAGAAGTCGCTATTATAAGCTTTAACCCTTCCTGTACCAAGTATTATACAGCTACTTAGTATGTGTCACCCAATGATTACGTGATGGTTAATTCCCTAATACCCAGCCAATCTTTTCTTTACGTGAGGCAACTAGAGTAGCTCAGACAGAAGTCGCTATTGCAAGCTTTAACCCTTCCATTACCAAGCATTATACAGCTAAATACATTACTTAGTATTTGTCACGCAATGATTACATAATGGTTAATTCCCTGAAACCTAGCCAATAGGCTTACTGTTCATCTTTTGAACTTGAACTTTGAATCAATTTGCATAAATGGTCTTCTACTGAGCCGATCTTGGTGACATAAAAAGCAAAACAAATAAACCAATTCTCTGTCATTCTAGCATTTGGCCTGATACTTGTGCATAGCAACACTACCTGTATCACTTGGTTACAGTGACCTACTCTCAAATGAAAAATATATGGGGATGGGTACAGGGTGTATTTTAACTGTTACAAATATACGCCAATTGTAATGAAACGGTTAAGCCAGAGCTCTCTAAACATAATTTTTTTAAAAATTTTTAATTAGCCATAACAAAAAAAAAAGAATTGTTTTGCTTCTAATATTGGTAAAGCAATAATTTTTTTCACCCTCTTAAAGTGCATAAGTTGCTTTTCAGTACTCTATACCTAACTAAAAAAGCCCAAATTCCAACTTGTGTCTGACTGACCGTGGTTGCCTCACATGCATATATATATATTATATACTCATAGTGACATACTGTAGTGCATAGACTTCTGAATTATAATGTAGAGGTTGAGACCAATCCAAGTGCATCTATTAAGAACTTAAACATAGTTTTTTTTGTTTAATGATCCAACACCAAAACTGACAATACTAGAAAAGCAGATAATGAAATTTTTATACACAGAGTTATTGATGTTTAATAAAAAGTTTTTAGAATATTCAAAGATGCTGTAAGCCTACTTTGCGTTTTAGTCATGTTTGATGTAAGTTATTCATTATCCCATAATTCAAATAGTTTTAGGAGAATTACTTTTTAACATTGATATTGACAGTGAAATGTTACTTTTATAAGGATAGTCCATTGTGTTGTTAACGTTTAGATGCACTTTGATTGAAATCAAAACATTACTTGTAGACGAGCTTTTTAAAATATTGCACCTCAAAATATTTCTTTCTCATTCTTGTCTCTCTTCTTTTCTTAAAGTTGTACCTTATTTCGGCACAAAAGAACTAGAGGATTGTTTAACACATTGTCATTTCCAGATGATTGGAATTACACCATATCATACTATGTATCAACAAACTTTTGGGAGTATTACATTTTGCTTCTTAGTTTTATTCTTTAGCTTGGAACTGTTACTAATAAAGAATTAAGATTCAACTTAGACTTTTTTTTTTTAGGGCATTTTTAAAATCTTTCTTTTCAAAGCAATTTGTATCTTTTTTTTTTTAATTTTTAATTGCTATTAACTCTTCAGGCAAATAGTAACATTTTAATTACAAATTTTACATTCTTTTTTTTGTTTTTGTTTTGTTTAGGCGCAAGAGTGTAAACTACAGTGCCACTACTCTTTATCAATATAAAATTATATCCGTGCTGTATTTCAAAACAATGGGATGGCGCCTCAACCATGTTATTGAAAGATGAAATCAGTGAAAAATACCTCTACCTTCTTTTCCACAGGCTATATTGTTTTGTCAACGCTACTTTTTCCCTTTTCCTCCTCATGTTTAAAAAAAGGTTTTAAAGACACATGTAGACTAAGCCCTTCTTTTTCAGCTCTATCAAAGACATGATGCTGTCAATTTGCGCCAACAATGGTGATTTGTAGTAGCACTGTTGGACTTGTCATCTTGCTCTAAATCCTCTTGATTATAACAATGATGCTATTAACTTGGGTTGCTCTCCTAAGACTGGTTAGAAATGTTTTACAACTCTCTCTATATATTATTCTTTTTCTCTTTTGATCATTACTGATCGACCTATGTAACATGATCTGCATGATTTCTTGTAAGAAAAAATGTATTTCCGAATTTTTTTACGACTCTATATATATATATTATTCTTTTTCCCTTCTCATCATTACTGATCAACCTATGTAATATGTTCTGCAAGGTTTCTTGTAAAACAATGTATTTCCATACCTTAGCAAAAAAATTTTCTGACACTTTGCCAACGACTCTTTGTTTTCATAAAAAATGCTGAGGTGCCCTAAACACCATGGTTAAGGCATTGGACCACTATTGAAAGAGTTCTGTGTACGATCTCTAATATGGGCAGAAATTTTTATGTGTCGCCTGTGTCAAACCAGCTTGAAATGAGTAGCTGAGACCCCTAAATCATAGTGATGTAAAATTCAGCAAGGAAATTAAATGCATTATTCCCCACAATGATGTCTGCCAATATTAATCAGGACCCTTATTCTCCTTTTCCAACACTCTATCAAAGAGTATAGAGAAAATTTACTTACCCAATAAATCTTTCTGGGTTAGAACATCGGTTTCCGACGCCAAAGGTCCGTGGTTCGAGCCCTTGCAATGTCACTCCCTACTGGTTGGGTCGGTGTCAGTTTAATGAGATCGGCTGAGACAAGAGTGATTGTATCCCCGCCCTGTCTCATGTGTGGCAGCACATAATATTATCAGACGTCAGTCTTGGGGCCCATCCAAATATTACCCATATAATGCTGATGCTGGACGTTAAACCAATTCAACAACAACTTCTGAGACGAAGGTCTAGATCTAGATAGCGCTTTACCCACACACGCAATACTTGAATCATGTGCCGTTTGATTCGCAGACTCGAGGCAAGGCGGGCGATGGCTACAACGGGAGAACATCGCCCCACACTCTTTCCGAATTGTTTTTAGGTTTGTCCGTGACTCAGGTTCTACAGGTACAAGTCTGAACCTTTGGACCCTAACAGCGGGTTAGACGCACTAGTTGGTTCTTATACTCTTAATCTTTTCTTCACGTGAGGCAACTCGAGTAGCTAAGGCAGAAGTCGCTGTAAGCTTTAACCCTTCCATTACCAAGTATTTTAAAGCTACTTAGTATGTGTCACCCAATGATTACATGATGGTTAATTCTCTGATACCCAGCCAATCTTTTCTTTACGTGAGGCAACTAGAGTAGCTCAGTCAGAAGTTGCTATTACAAGCTTTAACCCTTCCTTTGCCAAGCATTATATGACCACTTAGTATGTATCACGCAAAGGTTACATAATGGTTAATTCCCTAATACCCAGCCAATCTTTTCTTTATGTGAGGCATCCAGAGTAGCTCAGACAGAAGTCGCTATTATAGGCTTTAACCCTTCCATTACCAAGTATTGTACAGCTATTTAGTATGTGTAACCCAATGATTACATGATGGTTAATTCTCTGATACCCAGCCAATCTTTTCTTTATGTGAGGCAACTAGAGTAGCTCAGACAGAAGTCGCTATTACAAGCTTTAACCCTTCCATTGCCAAGCTTTATACGGCTATTTAGTATGTGTCACGCAATGGTTACATGATGGTTGATTCCCTGAAACCTAGCCAATCTTTTCTTTACGTGAGGCAACTAGAGTAGCTCAGACAGAAGTCGCTATTATAGGCTTTAACCCTTCCTGTACCAAGCATTGGGCAGCTACTTAGTATGTGTCACCCAATGGTTACATAATGGTTAATTCCCTAATACCCAGCCAATACTGAATAAACTATCTACTACTGAACCAATCTTGGTGAAATAAATAGCAAAACAAGTTATCCAATTCTCTGTCTTTCTAGCATTTAGCATGGTACTTGCATATAGCCAGTCTACCTGTATTTCTTGGTTACAGTGACCTACTCTCAAATCTAAAATATGTGCGCATGGGTACAGGGTGTATTTTAACTGTGCTAGAAATATACAGGAATGATAATGAGAGTAGCAAACACTGTGTTAGAAATATACGCAAATAGTAAGGGAAGGGTTACGCTAGAGCCCTCTAAACATTGGAAAAAAAACTGTTTTCTATTTATTTTTTTATTTTTCAATAAAAATTTAAAAAGAATTTTTCTGCTTCTAATAATGGTAAAGCAATAATTTTTTTCAGCCTCTTAAAGTGCAATAGGTGCTTTTCAGTACACTATACATAATTCAAAAAGCCCAAATTCCAACTTGTGTCTGATTGACTGTGGTTGCCTCACACACATATATATATATATATATATATTATATACTCATAGTGACATACTGTAGTGCGTAGACTTGCGAATTATAATGTAGAGGTTGAGGGCAATCCAAGTGCATCTATTAAGAACTTGAACATGTTTTTTTTTGTTTAATGATCCAACACCAAAACGGACGATACTATAAAAGCAGATAATGAAATCTTGATACACAGAGTTATTGATGTTTGAATAAATAGTTTTTAGAATATTCAAAGATGCTGTAAGCCTACTTTGCATTTCAGTCTTGTAGGTTTTGAATTATCACAAATAGTTTTAGGAGAAAACATTTTTTTTATATTGATATTGACAGTAACATTCTACTGTTATCAGAATAGTCCATTGTGTTGTTAACTTTTTGATGCACTTTGATTGAATTCAAAACATTACTGGTAGATGAGCTTTTTAAAATATTGCACTTCAAAATATTTTTTCTCATTCTTGTCTCTCTTCCTTTCTTTTACATTGTACCTCGTTTTGGTACAAAAGAACTAGAGGATTTTTAACTCATTGTCATTTCCAGACGATTTGAATTACACCATATCATACTATGTATCAACAAACTTTTGGGAGTATTACATTTTGACCTTCAGCTTGGAACCGTTACTAATAAAGAATTAACATTCAATGTAGACTACATCTATTTTATTAGGGCATTTTTTAAATCTTTCTTTTCAAAGCAATTTGTTTTGGTTTTGTTTTTTTTACAATTTCTCAATTGCCATTGACTCTTCAGGCAAATTTTAACATTTTAATTACAAATATTACATTCTATTAGTTTTTTGTTGTTGTTTATTTAAGTGCAAGAGTGTAATATACAGTGTCACTACTCTTTATCAATAAATAATTAAATCTGTATTGTATTTAAAAACAATGGGATGGCCTCCACCATGTTCTTGAAAGATGAAATCAGTGAAAAATACCTCTACCTTCTTTTCCCCAGGCTATATTATTTTGTCAACGCTACTTTTTCCCTTTTCCTCCTCATGTTTAAAAAAGGTTTTAAAGACACATGTAGACTAAGCCCTTCTTTTTCAGCTCTATCAAAGACATGATGCTGTCAATTTGCGCCAACAATGGTGATTTGTAGTAGCACTGTTGGACTTGTCTTCTTGCTCTAAATCCTCTTGATGATAACATTGATGCTATTAATTTGGGTTGCTCTCCTAAGATTGGTTAGAAATGTTAACTCTGTATATTTATATTATTCTTTTTCTCTTTTGATCATTACTGATCGACCTATGTAACATGATCTGCATGATTTCTTGTAAGAAAAAATTCAAATGCAAATAATGTTGCTCACACCTTGTCAACGGCAATACGAGGAGAACTGGACCTAACTACTTTCCAAAGTTTTAGGGGGGACGCAATGGGCCTGGGGTAGAACACTGGCTTCTGACGCAAAAAGTCCAAAATCAAGCCCTGGCGATTGCGCTCGTTGGGTCGGTGTTAGTTTAATGTGACTGGCAGAGACAGGGGTCATGGTATCCCCGCCCTGTCTCGTGTGTGGCAGCACATTAAATTGTCAGACGCCATTCTTGGGGCCCATCTACAATATACGCTATATAGTGCTGACGTTGGAGGTTAAAAAACCCAACTCAAGTCAACCCGAAAGTTGTAGCCTTCTCTTTCTTCCCAACCTCTTCTCCTTCTCTACCACTTTTCTCCGTATCTCCCTCTTACTGTCTCCACGCTGACCCGCCTCTCCCCTTCTCTACCGCTTCTCTCCGTATCTCCCTCTTACTGTCTTCACGCTGACCGGCCTCTCCCCTTATGTCCCTCCCTCTTACTGTCTCCACGCTGACCCCCCTCTCCCCTTATCCACCACTTTTCTCCGTATCTCCCTCTTACTGTCTCCACGCTGACCCGCCTCTCCTTCTCTACCTCTTTTCTCCGTATCTCCCTCTGACTGTCTCCACGCTGACCCCCTCTCCCCTTCTCTACCGCTTTTCTCCGTATCTCCCTTTCACTGTCTCCACGCTGACCCGCCTCTCCCCTTCTCTACCGCTTTTCTCCGTATCTTCCTCTCACTGTCTCCACGCTGACCCACCTCTCCTTCTCCACCACTTTTCTCCGTATCTCCCTCTCACTGTCTCCACACTGACCCGCCTCTCCCCTTCTCTCAGAGCGGGGCGCTGGTCGGGGACGGCTACGGACACCTGAAGACGAAGCCCTCGGAGATCTCGCCCCACACGCAGCACGAGCTTTTCCGTTGGAAGGAGCAAGAGTGTGAACTACAGTGTCACTACTCTTAATCAATATAAAGTTAAATCTGTGCTGTATTTCAAAACAATGGGATGGCGTTTCAACTATGTTATTGAAAGATGAAATCAGTGAAAAATACCTCTACCTTCTTTTCTACAGGCTGTATTGTTTTGTCAATGCTACTTTTCCCCTTTTCCCACATGTTTACAAAAAGAGTTTTAAAGACTCATGCAGACTAAGCCCTTCTTTTTCAGCCGTATCAAAGACATGATGCTGTTAATTTGCGTCAACATTTAAGAACAATGGGGATTTTTAGTAGCACTGTTGGACTTGTCATCTTGCTATAAATCCTCTTGATTATAACAATGATGCTATTAACTTGGGTTGCTCTCCTAAGACTGGTTAGAAATGTTTAACAAATCTAAATATACTATTCTTTTTCTCGTCTTATCATTACTTATTATCAGCCTTTTATACAATCATGTTCTGCTTGTTTTCTTGTAAAAAAAAAATGTATAGCCAGAGCTAAGCAAATAATGCTGCTTACACCTTGTCAACGACAATCTGAGGAGAACTGGACCTTACTGCTTTCCAAAGTTTAAGGTTAAGGGGGTTGGGGGGGGGGGCGCAGTGGCCCTGAAATAGAGCACCGGCTTCTGGCGCAAAAGGTCCAAAATAGAGCACTGGCGATTGCGCTCGTTGGGTCGGTGTTAGTTTAATGTGACTGGCTGAGACAGGAGTCATGGTATCCCTGCCCTGTCTCGTGTGTGGCAGCACATACAATTTTCAGACGTCAGTCTTGGGGTCCGTCCACAATATAGCCTATATATTGCTGACGTTGGAGGTTAAAAAACCCAACTCAAGTCAACTTAAAGTTGTAGCCTTCTCTTTCTTCCCTACTTCCTCTCGTTCTCTACCTCTTCTCTTTGTATCTCCCTCTCACTGTCTCCACGCTGACCCGCCTCTCCCCTTCTCTCAGAGCGGGGCGCTGGTCGGGGACGGCTACGGACACCTGAAGACGAAGCCCTCGGAGATCTCGCCCCACACGCAGCACGAGCTTTTCCGTTGGAAGGAGCAAGAGTGTGAACTACAGTGTCACTACTCTTTATCAATTTAAAATTAAATCTGTCCTGTATTTCAAAACAATGGGATGGCGTTTCAACTATGTTATTGAAAGATGAAATCAGTGAAAAATACCTCTACCTTCTTTTCCACAGGCTATATTGTTTTGTCAACGCTACTTTTTCCCCTTTACTCCTCATGTTTAAAAAAAAAATTTAAAAGACCAAAAAAGAAAAGACCATTTTTTTTTAGAAGTATCAAAGACATGCGTCAACATTTGACAATGATGGGTATTTGTTAGTAGCACTGTTAGACTTGTCGTCTTGCTCTAAATGCTCTTGATGATAATAATGTTCTATTAACTGGAGTAATGTTCTGCATGGTTTCTTGTAAAAAAAAAATGTATAGCCAGAGCTAAGCAAATAATGCTGCTTACACCTTGTCAACGACAATCTGAGGAGAACTGGACCTT
>RQTK01000302.1:497944-511336 GCA_003991915.1 Elysia chlorotica
CTGCCCCCGCCTCTCCTTCTCTACCTCTTTTCTTTGTATCTCCCTCTGACTGTCTCCACGCTGCCCGCCTCTCCCCTTCTCTACCTCTTTTCTTTGTATCTCCCTTTCACTGTCTCCACGCTGACCCACCTCTCCTTCTCTACCACTTTTCTCCTTATCTCCCTCTCACTGTCTCCACGCTGACCCGCCTCTACCCTTCTCTACCGCTTTTCTCCGTATCTCCCTCTTACTGTCTCCACGCTGACCCGCCTCTCCCCATCTCTACCACTTTTCTCTCTATCTCCCTCTTACTGTCTCCACGCTGACCCCCCTCTCCTTCTCTACCGCTTCTCTCCTTATGTCCCTCCCTCTTACTGTCTCCATTCTGACCCGCCTCTCCCCTTCTCCACCGCTTTTCTCCGTATCTCCCTCTCACTGTCTCCACGCTGACCCGCCTCTCCCCTTCTCTCAGAGCGGGGCGCTCGTCGGGGACGGCTACGAACACCTGAAGACGAAACCGTCGGAGATCTCGCCCCACACGCAGCACGAGCTTTTCCGATGGAAGGAGCAAGAGTGTTAACTACAATGTTACTACTCTTTATCAATTTAAAATTAAATCTGTCCTGTATTTCAAAACAATGGGATGGCGTTTCAACTATGTTATTGAAAGATGAAATCAGTGAAAAATACCTCTACCTTCTTTTCCACAGGCTATATTGTTTTGTCAACGCTACTTTTTCCCTTTTCGTCCTCATGTTTTAAAAAAAGTTTTAAAGGCCCATGCAGGCTAGGCCCTTTTTTTTTCAGAAGTATCAAAGACATGCGTCAACATTTGACAATGATGGTGATTTGTTAGTAGCACTGTTGGACTTGTGTCGTATTTCTATAATTCCTCTTGATGATAACAATGTCACTATTAACTTGGGTAGTCCTAAGACTCATTAAAATTATTTCACAACTCTAAATTTTTTTTTTCTCTTCTTATCATTGCTTTTCAACCCATTAAACATGTTCTGCATGGTTTCTTGTAAAAAAAAAATGTGTATCCATAGCTGAGCAAAAGATGCTGCTCACACCTTGTCTTTGACAATTTGAGAACTGGACCTATCTGCTTTCATCAGTTTTTAGCCTTCTTTTTCTTCCCTACCTTCTCTCCCTCTCTACTTCTTTGTTCTCTATCTTCCTTTCACTGACCCGCCTCTCCCCTTCTCTCAGAGCGGGGCGCTGGTCGGTGACGGATACGAACACCTGAAGACGAAGCCGTCGGAGATCTCGCCCCACACGCAGCACGAACTTTTCCGCGGCATCACCATCTACAGGGCCAGCAAGGTTTGTAGTCGAATCAATGCCACCCTGGGGGATTTCTGTCCTGTGTGGAGTTGGGAACAAGACATGATCGATTAAGTTTATAGAAGAAGAACTGTGTATTAATCATGTGCTTACCCAACTAAAATTGCAGAAAAGTTTTAAAATAAATTCATTAAAATTGAATGAAGGAAGAATTGGAAAATGTAAAAAAAAGAGCTGGGGGCCAGGTAGCCCGGCTACGGATGCAAGAGGTCCGTGGCTCGAGCACTGGGTGATTTGGGCCACTACTGGTTGGGCCAGTGTGAGTTAAATGTGATCACTGAGACATGGTATCCCAATAATGTTTCCTTGTGATCTATATAGTGCTTAGGTTGGACGTTAAGCAACAAAAAAAAAACAACAAACAAACAAAACAGCGATAGGTAAAGATAAGGGATAGAGTATAAATCTAAAAAAATGTAAGGACATTTTTGCATTTTTTTTTAATATAGAAAAGTCCTTAAAATCTAAATATTAAAGCTTCATTGCTGCAAAGTTATCAGTCGACCTTAACTGTTCATGAAAGGAGTATGAAACCATAATGTAAATCAAAGTGCAGCGTATTATTCTTTGTTAATTGAATAAAGAGCAGAACATGAAAACTAGATTTTACCATAGTAAAGGGAAACTTATTCACAAGTTCCTCAAAGAAGAAATTGTGCCATAACTGTTGTATCTTTGATTATTAATCATTATGTGTTGTTTCTTTTTTTTTTTTTTAGGTAATACAATTATTTCTAAACATTATATTCATGGAAGGTTGTCTGACATTACACTCATAAAGCGCACCCTACATTGAACTCAGTCACATATTATATAATTTGAAGCGGACATATGAAAATCCACTTTTGCAATTCTCTTTCTTCTCTAGAATGCAAATTAGGAAGGGGAATATTCACTTAAATTTCTAGTTCTTATATCAGGATGTATACTTGTTATTGCATTTTTTTTTTGGTCTCACAATTCTATCTGTTTTGTTTGTGTAAATTTCAAAACTGAAGCTTTTTTTCTAGTGAACACCATATATTATATACCATGTAATAGTTTCTCTGAAAACTAACAACTTGCTTTTGCTAACCATGCGTACTCAATGCTCTCAATACTGGTTGAGGAATTTTGCTAACCATGCGTACTCAATGCTCTCAATACTGGTTGAGGAAATCAATTTCTAATTCATATTTAGTTACTGGCATAAAACCAGAGAAGCCATAGATAAGCTTTGCTGTAGATTGCATCTGCCTTGTGTTAGAATAGCTGATGCTTACTTAGAGATCAAATGTGATATTTTAGGTTTACACTATTTTATGTAACTTTTCATAGTAATAAATGATACTGTCAGAAATCAAAGTGAAAATATACCTCATGAATGGTATGTGCAGTAGTTTTGATCACTTAAGAAACATTAATTTTCATTGGTAGGATAAATTAAAATAAATCAAGTACAAAATGTTTTTCTTATTTTCACAATATTTTATATATTTCACCAATAATACCACAGTCTCTTTGTTATTAGATTGCTAGGAAATCATTCTACATTTTTTTTTTAAAAATTGTATTATTTATTAAGGTTATTGCATGTATTTTTTGAGTGCTCAAAAAAGATTTAGCTTCTTGTCCTACCTAACACATCAGTCATTTGATAGTGTCATTTAAATGATACAAAAGTTCAAAGCATTATAAAGGTGGCCCAATTTTTTTTTAATCATTTGTATTGTTACCTTTTTTTACCTTTAAATAGGGATGTTTGTAACTCTTATTGAATTATAATGTTATGGTAAAATAAAGCAATGTTTTGTTCCGAATTAAATAGGAAAAAACACAAAAAATACTTTGCTTTGGGGTTTTTATAGGGAAATCCAGGGACATCCCATAATGATAGTTTACCTTCTTGTCTCTTTTTAAACCCGTCGCTCATCTTGACTCCTATGGTCTGACCTAGTTTTCATCACAAACTGTCTTGTCTATCACACGTTCTCTTAGCTGGCGTACGAGGAGAAAATATCTCTTGGTGCTTTGCGCGATTTCCTCGAGTTGAGCGAGAACTCGCGTCTGTTTGCGGAGAAGTACTTCAACCTGACGAAACCGCTCTACTTCGACTTCACACACCTCGTGTGTAGGACTGCTGTGGATGGTACGTAGTCAAAATTTGAAACAATAAGGCCCAATCACATCAAGCTGTGTTGCCAATTTTCCACTAATTTACAGGTTTTTAGTACAAACTGCATTCTCCCTAAAATCCATGGACCTAATTGATGTGGCATAGATTTTTTATTTTGACAATTAGGTTTATATAATGGTCCATATATACAACTAATTGTCAAAATAAAAAAGCTATGTCACTTTACATCAGCACATGGCACTTTTATAAAAAACACTGATCCAATTGCGGCATCACTGATCAAGGCATTTATAACTAAGAATTGTGGTGGATTTTCATACTTTTGATTGATTTTATGGTACAGGTTGTTTGATATATAATACATCAAAACTCAGGAAGTATGAATTTTACTGTTTCACAAGCTAGAAAATACATGTTTGGCTGATTAGGTTACCTCAAGAATTATTTGAGTCAAGTAATGGTGAAGTCTCAACTTCAAATAAAATAATTTATCAAAGAGAAGAAGAATATGACTGGATCAGCAATCCAACATTGAGCATGGAATAAAGATAAGATAAACCTTTTTTCCATTTGGAAACTTTTCTTATTCGTACAATAGTACATTTGATTCAATATGACAACACTAGTTGTACATGTGTGAGATAAAAAAATGATAATAATGATAATAAAATAAAATTAACGTTTTACATACACATGTAAAATTGTTGAAACTATACACTGCCAAACATACATATTATTCTTATTTAAAAACACATACCTCTTCACGCATATTCAAGAATAGACATACCACAATGTGACCAAAGTTATAAATAGAGCTAAGTTTTAGGGATGTAATTACCCCTTAGATCATCGTTAAAGTATCTGACATAAATTCAAAACTTTTGTTTGTATTTTTGTGACCTTGATATTGTTTAGTGGTTGAGTTAAGTGGAGTTGGTTTAACGTCCAACATTGGCATTATATAGGCTATATTGTGGATGGACCCCAGGGCTGACGTCTGACAATTTTATGTGCTGCCACACACAAGACAGGGCAGGGATACTATGACTGCTTTTCAGCCATTTACATTAAACTGACACCGACTCAACCTGTAAGGAGTAAAATCGCCAGAGCTTGAACCTGGACCTTCTGCATCTGAAGCCGATGTTCTATGGTAAAGTCTGCAATATAAAGCCATTTACATTTTTTTACATTTTATTTTTTAAAAAGTTATTTCCGAAACAATCAATGTCAATGTGAGTCTCTAAAATACAAAATAAAACCCCTAGAATGATTAAGATCAAACTTCCTGTGTCAAATCAGGTTCCAACAACGCCAGAGAAGATCTGAGTCACCCCGTCCACGCAGACAACTGCAACATTCAGAATAATAATAATAATAATAATAATAATAATAAATAATGATAATGATAATAATAATAATAATACTAATTAAAAGAAGAAGAAGAATGATGATGATGAAGATAATAATAAAACACTTTTATAGCAAGGTGATAATAAAATATTACTAAAATCAGTATTTTTCTCCTCAGTGCCATTTTATACCTGAATGACGACTTTGAAGGAGGGGAGTTTTTCTTCGCACATGCCAACCAGACTGAGCAGGTGAGTAAAGGGGCAATCTCTATCTCGTTTTATGATCCCTGTGTGGAAAAAGCATTTTTTGTTGTACATTATCCAACACAAAACTCTTGTTCCTATTTCCTTTTTCCCCCCACTTCTTTTCCCTCCTTCCCCCATCACTCCCCCTCTTCATTCCTACTTTCCCCTGCTATTTATCCCTTCTTTCCCCCCCGCACTTGCCAGACATTAGCCTTGTGGCCCATCCACAATATAGCCTTTATGGTGTTGACAATAGACGTTAAGCAACAATCATCTCATTTGCTCCTCTTGCCCCCTTCTCTAGCCATTTCATTATTTCATTGCTATTGGGTTTTTATAATTATTTGGTTGGTATACAGAAGCTATATGATACCCGATCGGAGTAAAGGCTTCTAATGGTCATTTTCAAATTACTTTTTGATATATCATAACCTTAAATATAACACTTCTTTCATTTTTTCATTGTTGTTGTTGTTTTTGCTCTATACAGAAGATATATATATATATACTCAATCTGGGTAAAGTTTACTAATGGTAAATTTTAAATTACTTTTTCATATCTCCTAAACTTAAATGTCGCACATCTTCTGCACTTTCTCTCAGGTCTCGGTGCGTCCCAAGTGTGAGACTTCTAATGGTCATTTCTTAATTATTTTTTCATTTACATTGTGTACTTAACACTTACACATCTTCCGCTGTTTCTCCCAGGTCTCGGTGCGTCCCAAGTGTGGCCGCCTGGTGGCCTTCAACGCGGGCCACTTCCACGGGGTCAAGGCCGTCAAGAGAGGCCAACGGTGCGCCCTGGCCCTGTGGTTCACGCAGCAGTCGATGTACAAGGAGCTCGCGCACATCCAGGTCGGGGGACGTTAAACCAACCCAACCAACCCAACCAGCCCAACCAACCCAACCAACCCAACCCAACCCAACCAAACCAACCCAACCAACCCAACCAACCAGCTTAGCACTGAATTTCTAGTTTTTTTTTTTGTTTTTTTTTCTTTTTCTGAAACTAGTAAAAGCTAATGTTGTTGTTGTTGTTGTTGTTGTTGTTGAGTTGGTTTAACGTCCAACAGCAGCACTATATGTAGGCTATATTGTGGACGGGCCCCAAGACGGAAGTCTGACAATTTTATGTGCTGCCACACACGAGACAGGGCAGAGATACAATGACTCCTGTCTCAGCCGGTCACATTATACTGACATCGACCAAACCAGTAGGGAAGGCAACAGCCAGGATTCGAACTCTGGACCTTTTGCCTCAAAAGCCGATGTTGTACCCCTGGACCACCGCGCCCCCGGGATGCCCAGCAATGAATTTCTAGTTTTTTCTTAACTGTCTTAATCTAAGACTTGTAAAAGCTGATTGTTTTTTTTTTATTTGTTTGTTTTTATGGGCAATGCAAATTTTACAAATGCTATGCAGACCTAGTTAAAAGTCACAAGCTCTGCTTTGGGTTTTTGTGGGCCTTTTTGTTAAGTTGTGGCACAACTATTTGAAATCACATTTCCTAGAAAACTGAAAAGTTGAATGATCATTTTTTAATCGTAGAAAGCTAAGTTCTGCATTTTATTTAATTTTTACCATAGGCGTCATTATAAATTTGTTGCATTCTATAATGTTATTCTTTTAAATACCTTTACATTTCTGTAATGTGTTTAATCTGGGATTTGAATAAGGCAGTTGAAACCCTTTATGAATAATCAATATTAACCCTAATACTGCAAGTCTAAAAACTTTTTAACATCTTTTTTATTATTATTATGCCTCAAAATTGATATAGTAAAATGTTTTTGTTCCTTTCCCCCAGGCTCGGAAGTCCCTGCTCGTCAAAGAGGAGGAGATGAGGCGCCGAGAGACACAACATCGCGAGGAGCTCTAGGAAAAACTGGCGCTTTGTTGTAGTCCATCTTCCTCATCATGCTAGTCAAAGACAAACTCTTCAGATGTTTTTTGTTAAATCTTGTCTAGACATGGAATTCCAAATTTTGTGGCATCTCTTGTGAGAAAGTGGGTGGAGAAGGGGCGGAGAGCTGTATAATTTTTTGTCCGTTATATTAGGATGCTTTCTTCTTTGTACTGGCCTTGTAAGTATCAGCTGCTGGTAGTCCATAGGTCTGTTTCTGTGAAACAATTTTGTAACAGCGCTGTATCTACTGTGGGACCTAGTTCACCAAAGTTCCCTCGTAGTTAAACTACTCCAAAGTCTCAAAAAGGGTCCTTTACTTACGGCAACAGCTAACCAGTAGATGTGCACTTCCTTTTTATGAGTGCTATCCTAGAAATATTAAACTTGATTTCACGATCAGACATTGTGATTGCTAGATATGGTTACCATCTTAACGCCTAACCTTATGCTGAATATGATGAGGGTTCAAGCCAAGTTTCCTACGTCGATCCAACCTGACTTGTGTCTTAATATTTCTCGGCCACCACAATATTATATCCACTTGCTATAGGAAACTATGGCTCCTCCAGTGGTCAATTTCCCTGTCAAACCCTGTTTTCAACCTATAGTGCCTTCTGTTGTGAGATAATTTGAACATAAATGAATGTCGTTTGTGACTAAAATGGAAGAGGTTTTTTTTTTTTAAGTATTTACATTTTAGTGTAAAAAATGGATGTCCACATATATGAATTTTATTTTTTGTTATCAGTCATTAAAGAATATTAACATTTCTTGTTTTATATGTTTCTCATTTAAGACTTCTCAGACTAAAAATAGCATAATTATGATTTATTTGCTAAGTTATTAATAATTTAAGAAAATTTCTATGTTTCTACCTCTGCCCCAAATTTGATACTATCCACCTCTGCCCCAAATTTGATACTATCCACCTCTGCCCCAAATTTGATACTATCCACAAATTATACTTATGTTCAGTTGATTTAAAAAAAAAAAACGTTTTTGTTTACTCTTTTCTTTTGTTTTAATAACAATATACACAATTTATACTACATATTAAAGTGTGCCTTATATTTAAGTGACATGCATGTTTGAAATACACACAAACTTTGGTGCTATTATTTTGTGAAACAATTTTGTGCCTTATACATACATTCTGTCATTTCTTCCAATTTTTCGTCTTTATTTGATTATAAATTTTCACATATTGTGAGAAAGGTTAAATTTTATTGTAAAAAAAAAAAAGATCCACTGCAGTGATGAATCCTCTCAGCGTTTTTTAAATATATGCTAGTCATTTTAGAGAAATGTATCTACATATTATATATTATCATTATTCTTTTTGCTTTTGTTGTCAGCATATTTTTTATTTTTATTTTTTTTATTATTCATTATCATTATAATATGTTGTTAACTCTACTTTTCAGAATCTCAAATGGTGCTTTATTCATTATTGAACTTTATGTATTTTTAAGGAAGCTAGTAATCCCACCACATGAAAATATCAAGCAATAAATCCTTTATATGTTTTTTAAAAAATATTTGTAATATACATCTTGCTTGGTATAATAAACAAAATGTTTGATATTTGTAATATATATACATCTTGCTTAGTATAATGAACAAAATGTTTGATCAAATTGAGATTTATCCTGCTCCCCTTCTTCTCTTAGTGCCATTGTCTATGCTTCCTAGAGATATTATATCAATCTGATGGTCCTTCTGGTATTGCATTGTAGCGGGCCCTTCTTGCTTTGTCTAAAATTTTTATAAATAATTATAATAATGAGACAACCAAGGTAAATCGGTTACAAGTTGCTGATAAATTATAAGTTTTCAGCTAGAGTCCACTAAACACAGAAAAAGTGATCTAAATTGACTAGTCATTTTGAAGTAAAAGATAGTTTATCTCTGATTCTAGATATGGTAGAGTTGAATATTTTTCAAACTCTTAAAGTGCATTTTGTGCTCCCTAAAATAATATAGATATACATATAACTCTAAAAGTCGATATTTTGGACTTGTGCCCTATTCACCTTGGTTGCTTCACATTTACTATATTGCTCTTTGTTCTGGCAAAGTTTGTGATCCAAGATTACTTGTATTCAATTGACTGAACTTGTAGTCATATATTTTGCACTTTTTGTAATTGAATTTGAATGAGATGTTTTGATAAACTTAATTACACGATTCATAGTGTTCAGAAGATTTTTAAAGAGATATTCTAGTTTAATACCTTACACGTTCCCAAGGAAGATTTCAATTTTTTTTTCTTCTAAATTTAGATGTGATGATGATTGTTTCCAGAACATGACATATTTCAGATTTTTATATCAAGTGTTTTAAGTCTGTGTTTTACGCTACAGATGTTTAACTTTTCTTATCACTGAATGCAATGTGATTTCGATAATAATCAGTCGTTATGTTCTGTTGTCAACATAGTAACTTTTAACCGGCATATTTTTTTCCTCTGCCTCAAGAATTTCTATTTGTTTTATATCCATTAATATTTTTAATTCATCTTTGTTACAAAAATTTAATTAAAGAAACAACACTCAATCAACTTTTCTGCTTTCTCATTCTCATCAAATCGACGTCTATCAAAGCGATATTTCTGTGTATGAATGTCCATATATTGGAGTGTCTTTGTCCCATAGCATTTGCCTCTGTTTCTATTGAGTTTAAAATGTTCAAACAAGAACCATAAATGTTGATGACTTTATTAAGATGTTGCTCGTTTCCTCATTGTTTGATGCATGAAGACTAGTCTGTCAATGTCTCACAAAAAGAAAAGGGGTCGAACTGGGGCAAGTGGTCTTGTGTTGGTCACCCAATCATGAAGTCTGTAGTTTGAAATCCATGAACAGCAAATTTGTTGTATATTGTCCCTTTGGGTTGCTGTCAGTATAATGTGACGGGCTGAGACAAGAGTCCAGGTATCCCATCTCTGTCTCTTGTGTGGCAGCACGTAAAATTGTCAGACGTCAGTCTTGGGGCCTATCGTCCATAAGCTGGCGTTGGATGTTAAGCAACAAAAGAAACAAACAAACATTTAGCCTAGGTTTTCGCTTTGTTTACATTTCAATCAGATAGTAAAGCAGTTGGTTCATATAGGGAACATTTTTTCCATAATCTTATGTCCCTGAAGAAGAAGAAATTTTTTAGTGTAAATCAATTTCCACTGGTGCTATGGTTGTACTTTTTATATACATGTACAATATGTACCTGTTTTTGTTTAGTGGGTTGTGTGTAAAACTTGTTTTTAAATGTAGCAAGGTAAACAAGAAAATTCATATGATTATGGTCACTGTGCTACAAACTTGCCATAGTCATTTTTGGTACTTTTAAGATAATCAGTAGAAGCTTATTTTATATCCTCATTTCTGCTTCAATATAGACAATAGTTTCTAGTAAGATAAAACAAGAAACGTTATTATTATTTGTATTAATGAGGTGTTGTTGTTTTTTTTTTAATATGAAAGCTTAAACTGTTAGACATCTCATTCTCACCTTTACGAAGATAATTTAACATTTGCATTTTGGTATATGTTTCACACATGCCATAACCATAGCACAGTGACCATATATGTTTTCTTTTGCCATACATGTATCAATTTTGATACTTCAGATATTTAATAACAATTTATACAATATTGATACTTCAGATATTTAATAACACTTTATACAATATTGATACTTCAGATATTTAATAACAATTTATACAATATTGATACTTCAGATATTTAATAACACTTTATTCAGCGTGCAGAATAATGAGTTTATTCTGAAATTAAGAAAAAAGCAAAAACAGAGTCTTGTGTTATGGGAAATAAGAATTCAAATGTTTTAAGGCATGGTGATATTTTTTAGAAATCGTTTCTACAGTCATATTAACATGTAATTACAGCTTTTGTACCTGAATTTTGAACTCTTTTGAACAGTATGTTTGTTTACATTGTTTAATGTTTTAGAAAACAAATTGATTGGAATTATTGAATATACTCCAATGAAATATCTACACAGACAGAATAAAATAAGTGTTTTTTTTTTTTTTTTTTGGTCTTTCTGTAACATCTTGAAAAGCAATAAAAATTTATTCAAAACATGTAAGCAGTCTTTTTGTTTTCCCTTTGACAGTTTTTCTATTTTAATCATAGTCCTTGAGGGCCATTAAATAAAGTGGTATTTTTTTAAATTCGTAGTTATTCTATCCCCTTGCCTTTCCTCTTGTATTTCTATTGGGCACAATTGGTTATTCAGTCATTTGTCATTGGTGGTCTAATGTCTACCGTTAGATTTAGAGTGGCATATTTTATTAGGCTTCCAACGCAAAAGGACCAGGTTCGAGCCGTGACGATTTCGGTACCTACTGGTTGGGTCGGTGTCAGTATAATGTGACCGGCTGAGACAAGAGTCATGGTATCCCCGCCCTGTCTCGTGTGTGGCAGCACATAAAGTTGTCAGACTTCAGTCTTGGAGCCCGTCCACAATATAGCCCATATGTGCAGATGTTGGACCTTAAATCAACTCAACTCAACTCTTGCCTCATGGGGATTTTTGGCATACTTTTTGCCCATGAAATAGCATAATTTTTCGAGCACAGGTTTATTACTTATCAGAAGTCAGCCAGAAGACAAATTAATGAGGGTCCTATGGCTCAAAGTGCGGCCAGACACTGATAACGCGAAACATGCTGTGCGCAGCAAGGGCATTAGAGACTGTCTCTATTGTTAGGTGAATGGTGGCAGCACGAAAAATTGTCAGACATTAGTCCTAGGATTCGTCCACAATATAACCTTTGTAATGCTGGTGTTGGGTGCTGAACAACAGACAAAGGAATCATTGCTTTAGAACAGAAGGAACCAGCAAATATTTAAGATTTTATTTAACATTATTATCCTTGACCAATTGAGAGAAAAGGGGATATAACTCTAGGTCTTTCTAAAAGTCTGCTTATACATTTCATTGATTACTTCCCTTAGCATATATCGGGCTAATCTGAAGCCAACGTAGATTTACTAGATGTATTTGAGTTTAATAATCTTTTATACTGTTTGTACATTGCAAGATTTTAACATAGATTGATTTCTGACTTTCTTGATATTGCATGCTGCACACTAAACAAAATAATGGCCGTTTTCATACACTGAAAGCTGATGATTCTTTTTAATATGATTATAACAATTAGAGATATATCTGAGAGAGGGGGTGTTCGAACTGGCTTAAGTGGTAGAGTGGTGGTCTATATATCGAGAGATCCGCGGTTCGAATCCTGCGATCGGTAAGAAGAAGAATGTATTTGGCCGATTGTGCCTAAATAATCTGATCGTCTGAGACACGATTCCAGGTCTCCCCGCCCTTTCTCGTGTGTGGCAGCACGTAAAATTGTCAGACGTCAGTCTCGGGGCCCGTCCACAATATATCATTCATAGTGCTGACGTTGTATATTTAACAACCAACTCAGCTCAACAGTAAAATCTCAAACTTAGTGATTATGTTCGTTCATTTTGTCAACACCAACATAAACGCTTTGGTTACATTTGTTTTTTCTTTTTTTTTTTGTTCTGTTGCAATCTTCCGTGCTACCAGACACGCCGGGGAGACCTGGACTCTTGTCAAAGTCTGTCGAGTTGAGTTGAGTTGGTTTAACGTCCAACGTCAGCACTATATATGCTATATTGTGGACGGGCCTCAAGACTGAGTCTGTCACATTATACTGACACCGACCCAACCAGTTGTTGTGGCATTTGATCAGTTACATTTTAGGCTCAGTTAACTCGCTTAACTGGTAAGCTTCGTTGTTAAAATTAAGCAAAAAATTGAAAGTTAAATGTATTTCGTGTATTTCCAGATTAAATGAAAGGGTCTTGAGTTTGTGAATTAAAAAAATCTCTTATAAAATCCTGAGGTAATATTGAAAAGGTCCCACCTAAACTTTTTGCGCATTTGAGACAAACGCAATAAAAATAAAAAATAGAATTCTATTCAATAAAAAAAAATAATAAATTATTCAATAAAACAAAATCCTATTCAAAAAAAAAATCCTATTCAATTACAAAAAGTAAATTTTTTAGGTGTCAATTCACGCTCCTTCTTTTAAATCATGACAAAATAAAAAGAGTAAAGATAATTTTTATGTATTGCCAGCAAGGTCAAGGCTAGAACAGCATAAGTAAGAATGGACCTTGAGACACCCGAAAGACGTTTTAACTCTCTAGAAGACTCAGTTTCTGCAATAAATATAAAAATAAACCCCTTGTATCATTCCACCGAATCGCTGTTTTGGATCCCTCGGGGGATTCTAGCAGACATTGAACCCGGAAAGAGAGAAACATGTATGTATGTATGTATGTATGTATGTATGTATGTATGTATGTATGTATGTATGTATGTATGTATGTATGTATGGGCAGTATGTATGTATGTCTATCTGTCTCTCTCT
>RQTK01000303.1:0-11052 GCA_003991915.1 Elysia chlorotica
ATTGTTGAAAAAACACTGATGGTGAATGGTACCTTTGTGGAATGTAGAACATGGATGAAGGTGGAGGTTTGCACAGTTTCCCTCCATATACTGGCCACAGTCCATTCAGAATTCTAAACAACGAAGATTTTCCACAGCCATTGGGGCCCGTGATGAGAAGATGCATGCCTGCACCCATCTGGAGATAGAACCATACTCGTTCTCATGTGATAGGGTAATATTGTGGAACAATTAAACACTAGTAAGAAATACCAAAAAGACAACGGTCTGTGACAGTGTTAGTCCATAAAATAAAAGTAAGCATTTATGACAAAGTCATGTAACATTTATGATATTCATAAAAAAAATTAAGATTTTTCTTAGAATACAAAAATGAATAAATATGAATATGAAGGTAATGTGTTTTTACATGAAAAAAACAACAGCAAAACATAGGACATTTTGATTTTTACTAAAAACACATCATTGCTCACCTGGAAGCTTAAAGACTGCACAATAATGTCTCCATTTGGTGTGATAATTGGCAAGTCTTCTAAGACGATTGTTGACTGAGTGTCAATAACTGTGCCTGGTAATAAAAAAAAAGGTAGAATGTTACCTGAATATATTAATCTAAACAAGTACATCTACAGTTTACAAATATGTTGAAATCAAAGAGAACCTAACCAACCCAACATCATAAAGAATTCATATGAAGAAGGAGATTGAGGAAAAGATGACAAAAAAACCAACAAAGGCTCTTTTATTTTATTTTCTTGCCTTTTCAACATTGTCTATTTTCATCAAAAAAAAAAAATGTAAAATGAAAAAAAATTAATACCTTGTCAATATACCTCTTTTTAAGCAAAGGCAAACTGTCATAAAAATCAAGTAATTTATTGCTTCATGGATTGTAGGTACAAAGCTGTACAAAGGCTCTTTTTCATGCTTTTGAAGTTGAATGTGATAAGAATTCTAACATGAGCAAAAAACATGTAGTCTTGTAAAAATACATTGTATTCCATAATTATTGCATTCCTGTAAGTGTTACTACTTTTTCTCTTCCTTTTCTACACCTAAGTTTGTTAAAAATAAAAGTTCACAAAAATCATGCAGTGGCGAATCTGCTTTCTTTTGGAGTTCTTTTGATTATACTGACTTGTGTACTATTACAGCCCCCATCTTTTTTTTGGTTGTTAGTATATACAATGGTATAAGTTTTCCACATCCTTTATTAAGATCAGGAACAACAATTATTATTATTATTATTATTATTATTATTTTTTTTTTTTTTAATATTTTTTTTTACTTTATTTGGTTTCATTGTGATCCAACCTCTAAATATTTTACCTTTTTGGACTAGAGGACCGGAAATTCTCTCATGTGAGAGCTTGATTGACTTCTGTTGCTTAGTGACAGTGTTTCGTTGATAGCGACCATTTTTTACATCATCAAAAACCTCAAACATTTGAGACACACGAGAGGTATACCCTGCCAGCTCGGTGATCTGAAATACCAGAGCAAGAGCTTTTGAGTGGGACCAAAGATGATATACATGTATTTTTTGTTGTTGTCATGTTTTCAGACACTTGCTGATATATATTATAGCATAAGATAATAAACAAAGGCATGTCACCGTGGTTATGTAAATTGCAGTCGATTCAAGTCTTCAACTTAAAAAAAACAACAGCAGCAAACCGTTTAGTTTGAATATTTACAGAGAAAACAAGAAAAAAAAAACCCTCTAAAGTCTTTGAGGATACCAACAATCATCATTTTCTTCGACACAACACACAGACACAGCCACACTAGCCATCTATAGAAAGTTATGAAGTGCAAACATATTGAGATAACTATCTGTGTCTATATTTCAGTTTCAGGGACCACATGTTTGGAATTCTTTTCCACGAGAGATTAAAGAGAGTGCAAGCCTCGAGACCTTTAAAAAAGATCTGAAGAGTCATCTTTTTAAACGTGTTTTCAGCTCTTAAGTTGCTACTTTACTTGTTTTTACCTGTCGGTCTTTTACGTAGATTGTATAATTCAATTCCATTTACACTAGTTATTAAATCTTTTAACTGTCTGTGCATAATTTGTATCGGTTTTAAGTGGTAGCGCTTTTGTTTATCTATGACTCTCGTGATAGTCTGTTTTTTTGTTTTTGTTTTTTTTGTTGTTTTGAGATGAGATAAGGTTTTAATTTTAATTCATTAATTTTTGTTCACTTATGGTTGCATACTATTGCACAGCTTTACAGTGTTGCATTTTATATCATTTTTATTATATTCTTTCTCATAATGAGTATATGCTGCATACTATTAACGTCTACATTTCTTCTTATGTATATTGTTTGGTTAAGATTTAACTTTTAACATTTAATTTTTAATTGCATGCTGATTGATACGATGTAAGCGTATTTAGTGTATCCACTGTAAAGCGCTTTGAGATTTTAAAAAATATTCTGAAAATGGAAAGCGCTAAATAAATGTAATTTATTATTATTATTATATAAAGAGCACATGAAAGCAACATAAACTAGCGGTCTAATCCTTAATATTAGTACATTTGAGCCTTACCTAACACTTTTCCCCCACTACTTGTGCTTAAAACAAGCATACATATAAAAACAGAAATACTCCACAATCTTCATTGATTGAGTAAGAAAAAAAAAAAAAAAGAATCAGGAGTACAGGGAAGTTTACTAAATGGACAAAAAGAACAGAGATTCAGAAAAACCAACAAACTTTATCTTTACAAACTATGTCATAATTCTATGTTTTCAAATCAATATGTATGCACATATTTAACCACATATTTTCACTTAAAATTCCTCTTTAGATGAAAAATAGTGTCCATACCTCTTTATACGATGATATCATCCTTTCAATAGCATCTGCAGAGTTTATGAGCAAGTTTCGCGCCGTGGTGAAGTAACGAGTCCTTTCACTGACACCTCCGTCAACATCATCTTCAACGTTAGTCCCTAAAAAATAATAAAGAAAAAGTATCAGTACATGTACATTGTTTTCATGAATAATCAGTCTATACTCCCATGTACAGAAAAGGTGAAGCAAAAAAAAAATCACCCTAATTGAGACTATTTTCATAAAAAAAATGATGAACATTTCCGAAGTCTCGGATTTTTGATATACGAATTTTTTTTGTTTTGTTATTGTTGTTTCGCCAAATAAAGATCATGTCATAGAATGTCTTTCAAAGAGCATCCAAGTGTGAACAGAGCAATGGAATTTTCAATAGCCAAAAATGATAAAAGTCTGAAAGCTAGCAGCAACATCAGTAACTTTGGTTTGTGATGCCAACCAGAAACAAGACCCATACCAAAAATGAACCTGAAACATGCGACAGGAAACTAAAAATATCAAACATCATAGAAATAGCTGTGTCTTTTTATAGTAGCAATGTGGAAGGAGGGAAAATAGTTCTCGGTTTTAGGCGATTATTATGTTTTAGTAGGCCTACGCAAATTCTCTTGGTTTCCATAAAAAACAAGACCCATACCTGCGCAACGGATCAGCTGGCAAGATGGCATGCTTATTTGAATCAAACATCATAGCAGTTAAAGTTATTGGTTAATGTATAAATGGGCTTAAAAATACCACTCATTCATAAGTCATGTCAATGGCTGAATATATAAGAACTTTGTTTTGAGATTGGTATCCTCACCATCCTCCCTGAAACCTGTGGCAGTGATGATAGGCACAGCGACCATGACAAGTCCAGAGGCACTCCAAACATACTTCATAAGGAACTGCTCCAGCATGATGTACCACAAACGTTTCTTGAAAATAAGATCCATTTGGTCCACTAGTGACCTATAGCATCTGGACAGCAGTGACTTTTCCACCTAAATCAAAGACAGAAAAATCACATTATATAAATATGTTTTTGTAACAATAAATTAATAAGTTATAACCAAGAAAGAGACTTTTTTTAATAATACTAGGGAATAGCCTAGGCCATTTAATTGCTCGGTCGAGCAGCAGAGTGGCGTCTGAACTACACTCTGTCTACAAGCCGAACCTTCAGTTGAATACTATCAAGAGCGTTTTGTAAAATATAATTCATATCCTTTTTCTTCTTTACTGCTAAAGAGAAGAGGCTATCCTTATCACAATTCTAAATCTAACCACAGACTAGTTTCAATGTTTTGTGGTAAAGATTCATGGATTGTTAAAGGACAGCCCTAAACTAACTTTATGACAGAAAAACATTTCTCATTTCATACTATTGATTCCCTGTCATGCTAAGGTAAATATGATTGCTATAAAATCATAACAGTGATTTTAAACATATTATATTCTGTGTACTTCTTTATTAACAAGTAATTTACCAATGTCTGGTTTATATTTCCATTCTTTTGATTGTATCATTTACATACTATTCTAAAATGATTCCGAGTATTAATTTGATAATCAAATTATTTTAACAATGTAAGCAAACATATTTTTACTACGCTGAAAGCCAAAACTGACAGACCATTCTAGACTTAAAAATGTGTCTATTGATCCTTCAACTCCCAGAATCTTGGCTAATATTATGAAATAAAGCAATCATTTTTTTTTTTTTAGAAAAGGCTAGATTTCCAGAGGAGCTTTAAAACCAACGGAATTAGAAATCTGAAATTAGTAGTAACTTAACTGGATCTCATAATTTTATGATTATATATTTAATCCTGCAATGTTGAAGCTAAAGCTGGACAAGTCAAAAGAAATGATTATGTTTCTTGAACTCTTTAAAACTGAGACATACATGTCTAAATGAAAAAGAACTTTATTAATCCAGGAAAGACAATTATATGTATCTGTTTTCTCTGAGTGATCTCCTAAGGGTAGGGGTAAGAACATGTTTAATATCTAGAGCCATGCAGGATCGCAACTGTTCCACTGAAACAAATTTGCGATTTAGTTACATTACTATTTAAATAATTTTATTGTTTGACTGGATCACGCTTATTATATAATGCTTTGAATCATAATAGCGTACCTTGTGGCCATTGTAGAATGCTATTTCCTCAGCATTTGTGATGATCCTGGAATGCATAAATCTCAGGTAGCCTTTTCTGTGTGCCTCCTCTGCAACTAGCTTTCCAAACTTTGGTGAAACGAGACGGAGAATGTTGGCTGTAATAATAATGACAACAACAGCAATCGCTGAGGGTAGCTTTGAACTGGCTCCTCTGCTACTTGCCAATTGAAACAGTGTGAAAGACATCAGGGCAACATCTAGCAAAGGCTTTGTCAGACATGAGTACAAATGTGCAAGAGATGACGTGAACATTGTTATATCTTCTGTTAAACACTGGTCTGCATTGGATAATCTACTATCCAGATTACTAACTCTGTAGTACGTTTGGTTGTCAAAATATTTGTCATATGCATGCTTAACAAGTCGAGTGCGGAAGACAAGAGCAAGTTTACTCTCCAAAAACCGAAGAAGACTGTTCACAAAAGTTGCAGGTATGGCTAGTAAAATCCATTTTGACAACTGCACAATAAATTTTGTAACATTTCTTTGTACTATTGTCTGTACAATGCTTCCATCCAATTTAGCCACATAAATTGATAAAAATGTTCTGATGACCAAACTGGTTGTATGCAAGAGAAGAATACCAAACTCTTTACACCAAATCCTGGGAATTATAATTTTTAATAAAAACCGAAGCTGCTTCAAGAAGTGTTTGTTAACACTAGGATTCTGTTTTCCTCTTGATTGTTTCACTCTAGATGGTGATTTTGATGCAGAATCAATAGGCCTTCCTTTGCTGTCCTTCAGGTCCTTGCTATTTTTTGTATGGAAGATCAGTTTAGCTAAGGCAGGATAGTAACTCCTTAAAGTGTAGGCTGCTATTAAACATACAGCTGTGCCAGCAGCAACTTTTTGTCCAGATAAATTGGCTTTCGAAACTTGATCAAGAAATTTGCTGTTAGACATTTTCCGTTTTATGCTCCAAGGTTGACTAAAAGAAAGAAAAAAAGTGAAGCCTAACACAGAGATGGACCCTGTAGGCTCATTCACGTCCAACTTCAGTTAAAGACTAGATCTAGATCTAGATAAAGATATGATGGAAATACAGAACTTGTTAGCCAGGGATCTCGGTATGTAGCCTGCTGACCAAGCTTGGTAGATCTATAAGCTCACTTGTAAATTTCTATTGACACAATTCTTGTTCAGACGCGATTAAAAGTTTAACTCTCGGTCAAGATTTAATCAATCAATGGATCTAGATCTACTTCAATCACCAATGATCGATCTTTGTCACTGTGTAACAAAAGTGTTTGGCGTCATTCATCATAATGAAGTTACTTTAATAGCTTACATCTAGATTCTAGATCTATAGATCTAGATAAATATCTACACCTTCAACTTTACGCAGAAGATCGAGATCGATCGATGTTAATGATTCATGAAACATTTCTCATTTTTCAAATCGAATCATCCTTTATTTATTCTTCCAACTGTTGGAGGACTCCCATCGTAGTCTAATGATGTTGACAACCACAGGTGATGAACTTGTTTTATGGCAGACTTTTGGGTGATCTAGACTCTAAGCATTTATATTTCAGCTGGATTCTGATTCATCGCATAATCTGGAAGGAATAAGAACACAATTATAATTCGTAATGTATTTATATTTTATCTATTACATTATGTATATATCCGTATAAACATTTGGAAAACCGTCCCCACCTAGCAATTAGCATTTTATACTACACAATATTCACACAAAGTTTAACCGCAAGATACAAAATGGCATAGGCCTACATTCGTCACTTTGTTTTGAACTTGAAGGCGTAGGCCTAGCACAAGCAATCGCATAACCGTCGACGTAATATTAGCCCAACAATTAATAAGTTCTAGTGGAGTGCAGCGCATCGTCTGCTGAAAAGTTACAAAGCGCTCTTGAATCTAAATTTTACGATTTACATCTATAGCTTATCGCAATTACTGATTTGTTATCTTCACTCACCACAGATCTAGATCTAGATTATTGATCCGTTCAGCGAAAAGTAGTAGAGAGATCGATTTTTTTTTGCGATCATAATTGAAAGATCGCCATAAATTTTACGTTGGATTATGATCATAAAAATTTAATCTTGGCCAAAACCACAGGCCAAATGATATAGCGTACCCTCATTGTTTCCTTTGAAACAAAATAATATTTTGATAATACATGTATTATTTTTATAATCAACGTGCATAGATCTAGAGAATCTAGAAGAAAAACAAAAACAAACAAATTATCTAGATCTAGATCTAGATCTATAAGTTTGGATTCTCTTTTTATTTGACGCAGACATTGTCTTATAAGCTTAAAGAAAAAAAAAAATCCTTGAAAACGCGTGACATGAACTGGGTTGGAGGAGCTCGGAAAAGAATACGGGGGCCCAATCGAAATGACAGAAAAATACAAAAGGTTAATAACGTTTGTTTGTGCCTGTGTTTGTTTCTTTTAAATTAATACATAATAATAGATATAAAAAGGAGGTCTTTGAAAAAAAAAAAGATCTTTCATAAACAATAAAACAACCCCAAAAAAACACTCATAGAGATCTAGATCTAGAATCTAGTTCTTATAGATAGAATCCAATTGTCCTTTTTATAAAGCCATGGACTATATAGACCTAATAATATAGGCCTATATTAGAATTTTTCTAATATACAACAAACATTAATTACAGTTTACCTTTTAAAAGGACGCATTCTCTCTTGCCTTACTTAATTAAATTAATTCAAAATGATTTGATAATTGTATAAATCTCCTTGATATACTATAACATTTTCCTAGGTACCATACAATTCGAGATTTATAAATGGTCAGTAGTCTAATACTGCAATAGAGAGAGAGAGAGAGAGAGAGAGAGAGAGAGAGAGAGAGAGAGAGAGAGAGAGAGAGAGAGAGAGAGAGAGAGAGAGAGAGAGAGAGAGAGAGAGACAGACAGACAGACAGACGGACGGACGTAGAGACAGACAGACAAACTTGCAGACTATCAGGCATAGAGAGACAGAGACAGAGACAGGAAGACATAGGCCTACATAGGCAGAGAGAGGCAGGCAGGCTGTCACTAGTCATGTCAAACCATGTAGAAAAGGTGTGTCCACAAACACAGAGGGATCGCCAGCACACAAACGTAAAAGTAAACGATTTCCGCTAGATCCGTGTTTTTTGTTTTGTTTTGTTTTTTAAATACACTTTTTTTTCATACACTTTACCCGTGAAAGTTTGGTTGTGATTGGCTAAAACATTAATCTTGTCTCGTCTGCCAAGGAATTTTTTGAACGAAGGAGGCTCAACGCCGCCGCAGTCAAACCTAAAGAGTATGACACAAGACGCAAGGGGACACACGACCAAAAGGTTCCAAAACAGAGATCGAATGTCAGCCAAGACCTATTGGCTTTCCAGATGTCAAGGAAAATTGGGCAAAATACAGGTATACCTTATTGTTCATGTTCGAGTACAACGACTATCACACGTTGTATTATAAATATAATGGTTCGTTTAAAGGCCCATAGATTTTTCGAAGAATCCTAATCGAAGACGGGTAGACAGTACATGTACTAGAAACCAGTTGCTCTTCGAACCGCTGGTCTCCCGCCTTTCAGTCCAGCGCACTAGTCTAACTAGCGCCCAGCTCCCCGCCCTCGCAACAATTTGAACTCAAGGTGACGCTTCGTGTGAAAGAGGGTGGGGGAATGAGAAGACGCCACACACTGAGAGATTTGCATCTAAACGCAAACTTCCATTCAAACGCTTGAATTAAAGGGCTTTTGAGTTTTCAGGTTTGAATTGGTTAACGCCCAACGTCAGCACTATAGGCTATATCGTGGACGGACCATAAAACTGAAGTCTGACGATTTTATGTGCTGCCACACACGAGACAGGACCTGGAGAGACCTGCACTCATGTCTCAGCCGGTCACATCAGATTGAAACTGACTCAACCAATAGGGAAGGAAATAGGACAAAACAAACTAACCAATTGATCGCGGGATAAAATCGCCCATTAATTTGTAGTCAGATTTGAATTGAAACACAAATACGTCATGTAAACCCTAACCCTAACCTTAACCCTAACCCTTTTGTAGTCAGATTTGAATTGAAACACAAATACGCCATATAAACAAACCGGTCGTTATATGCAACCATAAACGGATTGGCTAGGTTTGTTCAGCTTCGTTACCAAATCTATGCACATCGCGGACGAAATCGTCCGCCTTGCTGTGAAGCAGCGTTTTGACCAATCGTGGGATTCGAACCACGGATCTTCCGAACCAGAGATCAACGCTCTGCCAGTGCCCCCACCGCCCCCTGAATTAATGGGCATTAGTTGATTTGATAAAACAAGGTATATGATGAATTTTTTTTTATAATGTAAAACTACTAAAACACTTTGCTCGAATTGGCCTTTAAAAAATAATCGTCTTTAACACAAATGAGCTCACGACATTAATTGTTCCTGAAGAGAAAGGATTAAAAGCGTCATAAATTGGTACATCGGAAGAATAAGGAAAAATAAAGAAAACAAACAAAGAAATTCAAGAAGTAATGGATATCTCGGGATACAAAAGACCATTACGCTTAACCATTAGAGAAATATAATTACACCGAGCGTATTAGAAAAGGATAAAATAAATAGATGGCATTAAAAGCAAAGAGGGACAATGATAAAGAAAAAAACACAGATAGTCTTAACAGTAACACGACGCGATAAGAAATGCATAATAATATTATGATGAATGTTTTCATCAAAGCAACTGTTATGTTAACCTGAAGAAATAGAGGGCATGGTCACCGATATCTATTACAGATCGGGCACAAAAAGAAGTCGTATGCTGTGTATGTACTGATATAATAGTTAATACGAACAGGCAGATGGACAAAGCTTGACAAAACTAATGTGCAAGCACAAACATGCACGACGTTTCATCATAATAATACAACATTCGATTTAGAGTAGCAACAAACAAATAATAATCAACTTAAACATATCTCGCCACTGAAGCTTATACCCCTTTCCCAATTCTTTCAAATGAACAGGGAGCAGAAGGGAACAAATCAACTTCCGTGTCCTTGATCTTGGAAGCAAAAAAGCGGGTGAGTTCACATATTTGTTTTTCTCTTCTTAAAATATCAGTCACAATTTTAAATTTTCATGGTGTCTCTTCAGAGCCCCTGCTGTCTACAGGCAGATGAAGCCACAAAGCAACGTGACGAACAATTTGTTCTCTGTCCAGTTCGCTGTGAAAATTCTAGCGCACATAGCAACAGGGTTATGACACCCAGCTGTCCCGACCCTATAGTTTGACACAAAAAAAAACAAAAAACAAAAAACAAAAACAAAAAACATCGAGCAATAACTAGAATTATGTCTCAGGCAGTCACATTAGCTAAGTTTTTGTCGTTTTGTTAAATAAAAAAAACAACAACCAACAAATTAATCTTCAAGCAGAGAAAAACATCGATTTCAAATTTTAGAAACGTTGTGCGAATTGAAACATGTGCTCATGTTTAATTAAACAAAGGATCGGAAATATAGTAACTATAGTAACTGCACCCAAATGTTCTGTCATTCCTTTCAAGGTACGACCACGATTGGCGACAAGTGCATCCAAAACGTAGACCTCCCTATTTCACCCTCTCAAGACCACCCCTCCGTATTAAACCTGAGTGACTCTCCAGGCCGGTAAGACATTTTTATACCACTTATTGAGCAACATCTAACATGGTGCTATGTTGTTGGTGGAACAAAGAAATATAATTATTACTAATGGTGAAAAAATAACCCCTGAATTAACAACCACAACGAAAAACAAAAACAAAACAAAACAACAAATAAAGAAAACAATCACACTACAGTAAAATAAATGAATAAATAAAAAGGCTACCTCTACTACTGCTACTACTACTACTACTACTACTACTACTACTACTACTACTACTACTACTACTACTACTACTACTACTACTACTACTACTACTACTACTACTACTACTACTACTACTACTACTACTACTACTACTACTACTACTACTACTACTACTACTACTACTACT
>RQTK01000303.1:11136-45879 GCA_003991915.1 Elysia chlorotica
CTACTACTACTACTACTACTACTACTACTACTACTACTACTACTACTACTACTACTACTACTACTACTACTACTACTACTACTACTACTACTACTACTACTACTACTACTACTACTACTACTACTACTACTACTACTACTACTACTACTACTACTACTACAAACAAGATATATTAAGATACAACGTTTCAGTAAAATAATATATGTCTAGTTTTTCTCCTCAAGTGTCTTTAACCGACAGTAACTGTTTTTAACTGTTCCTACTCATTTCCTTCGGTAAATATGTTACGAGATGTAAATTTAATTACAGAAAAATTTTCTGAACATTACAAACACTACAACACACCAAAATCTCCTCGTCGTAACGATAAATACTGTCTTATGTCAATGGCCTCTGTATAGTTCCTGCCCTGGAGACCAAGATACTGCAAAAACAACAGGACATAAACACACGACATGGTACAACAAACAAAGTCGAGACATTTTACATCGGCACTTTGGCTACGAAGAAAGTGCAAAGGATAGAGAGAAGCCCAAGTCCGACTGTGTCTTTTCTTTGGACTTATTCGGGGAAAAGGCGCGTGAACACGAATTGGAACCCTTGGCAGATAGCGCCCAACAGCCTGAAGAACGTCTATACCCCTGGCGACATAAATCAACTGCATACCGGTACCCAGTCGGCGCCACAAGTAGAACATATTCCCAACAAGTTTCACAACAAGTAAGATGTATTGTTGTGATTAGTATTATTTTTTACATTGTTTTTTTCCATTGAAAAACAACAAACAAACGACAACTTAAAAAATATAAACTTTAAAAATGCTACCTCCCATAACACCATCTTTGTGTTAATGATTAATCGTGTTCTAATTTCTAAACAAACTGACTTCGCCAAAAGTTTTAATAGACCCTAACTTGTCATTGAACATAGAAAACTATATCGACATGATATATATGCTTTCTTTTTGTTGTCTTGTTGTTGCTTCTTAAAATGTTTAATCACAAAATTTATGTCTGTTGTCACCAGTTCTGATAATTCACCACAACACTTGTATGATGTATAAATATGAAAAAAATGGAAAATATGATTTACCGGTACCTAATAATATGAAGAGTATTTTTTTTGTCTAAGCAGCCTACACATCCCCCTTACTACGATGCGGACTCTGAGGTAAGCAGTTTGTTCTCGGGCCATCAGGATGATCAGAGGTCCACACTCAGGACAAACGTGTTTGCATCTCCACCCAAGACAAACTGGTCTCCAAACAATGGTCACCGTAGACTTTTCTCACAGCAACAACTTCTAATATCCCATCGGCCTCAGGATGATAACCAGATAGTTCATTACGATAGTTTGATTGCGAAACAACACACGCATCAAGCACACCACTCGGCACCCGTGCTTTTTCACCATAACAGCTGTATGACCACACAGCCATTCAACACCAGGGCTTCAGAATGTGCCGAAACTTCACCGTCCAGTTCAGACCTGTCCTACCTCTTCACAAAGACTCCCTGTCATAGCTTCGATACCAATCATCGGCATGGATCTTTTCTTGAGAGCGTCCTAGCCCCAGAAGAGGCCTTGTCCTACAGTGACCCAAAACCGAGCCCAGTGAGACTCGCAGAGAACTCTTTCCCCCAAAGGAACTCTTGCTCGAGCTCGCCCCTTTACATCAACCCGTGTAAATTTATGTCAAACTCGACAGATAACTATAATACGTTCAGAGCTTTAGATGTGGATTTGCCAAGTAGCCGTGGCGATGGTGAAGCATGGATCCCAGGTATTAATAACAGCAGATCAGCGTACAAGCCTGACCAAAGAGACAGGCTACCATTCTCCAGAAACTCTACAACTGTCGCCCAAGAGGGTGAGCACAGCAGTTACCTTACCAGTTTCAGCCACGAGAGTGAAAACAATCGATGGTGCTCGAGAGAAGAGTTGCATGAAAGAGGAAAACAGTTCTCTGCTTCAGTCGCCAAAGAGAATGTGCAAGGTAGGTAAAGCAGTTTGGGCTATGTACAATAAAGAAAACACTGCCTTTCGCATGTCGGGAAAATTAGACTCAAGGTTGTAGTAATCATCATTCTCTTAGTACTATTTGAAGAAGAAGGAACTTGGATTTTAAAATAAGAAGATTTTCAGCTTCCAATCACTAATTTAATCTGCTTATGCTTTTTAAGACTTTAAGACGATTACATATCAATCAGCAGTAGTAACAAAACAGTGATAGGTAGACCTAGTTGCTTACGATGAGCTTATATCGAAAATAACGCACTTCTTCTTCTTCTTCTTCTTCTTCTTCTTCTTCTTCTTCTTCTTCTTCTTCTTCTTCTTCTTCTTCTTCTTCTTCTTCTTCTTCCGCCACACCAGCCTTCTGATTACAAGTACAAACAACCAACCTTTTTCTTCAAAATTAAGTTTATTGTCGAAAACGTTATCGAAAAAAGGACCGCCGCATTTAAGTTATCTAACATAATTATGTGTGTGTCTCGAAGCCCAACTAAATGGACATTTTCGATAAAGTGGTGATGTAATGGTTGAAAGATTTGATAAAAAAAAGCCATAAAAATTAAGTACCTTTACTGCCGGGGAAGTAATGCGAAAAATTCATTTATTATCTCAATGATGGGATTCTTCTTGGATACGCTTGACTCTTTCTAATCTATTACGAAACGAGGCCATTTGATAATCCTATTAAGTATTATCATTCCCGACACAAGGTGAACTTAAAGGTCCCAATCTTTCATCATACATGATAGAGTAAGATGCAGACGTACACGCAGTTGATATTCGGAATGTGCTATGTGCATCTGTTTATCAACGTACCAGTGGCGTATATTTATACTGTTAAAGCAACAATAAAAGCAATAATAATAAAAAAAGACATCCTTATTCGTACAAAGCTAATTCATGTATACAGAGCTCCGTAAAATAGTCTTGGATGAAATTATTAAGGATTTACAAACGAAGACAAACGCTTTTTTGGTGCGGTTGCTGCTGCTGCTGTTCTTCTTCTTCTTCTTCTTCTTCTTCTTCTTCTTCTTCTTCTTCTTCTTCTTCTTCTTCTTCTTCTTCCGCCTTATCAAGCGCCGTTTGACGTTTGATAAAAAAAAAAAAAATCAGAAATAGTTTATCATGTCGGTTTGGACAATTGCTAATGTTTATTGTATCAGAACAAATCATATGTTGCGATAATTCTGTTCATTCCTGTCATAAATTTAATTGACATCAATTTACTTTCTATAAGTCACTAAAGGAGTAGAATTTTGTAACCAAGCATTCACTCTGTTTAATTTTATAAAGTTTGTTGAAATCATTTGAATAGACAATTTATATCTAGATGAATGTTATGATCCCCGGATGTCTTAAAATATATGATATTATTTACAAGAATGAATTGTTCCTTAACTTTAACCAAACCCATCGGAACAATAACGTAAGGTTAACTAGACACAGTTCTATCGTTTCCGTTTTATGATATTATTATATAGTAAAGAGACTGTTGTTTAATATTACATTTATGACTGGTAAAATATTTTAGGCCGCGATATTTTAGTTTTATACTATCATGTGTGCAGTAAAAATGGGGCTTGCATTCCATAGCTTGGAAGAATGATTGCTATAAAAATACGTCTCTCATTCTTCACTTTATGATCAACAGGGCAGGGGGGAGGATCATCAGTAAAGAAGATTAGTAGGTCGACATGCTGCATTAAAGTGTCCCTAATAAATTTTGGATACGGGAACTTAAGAATGAAAAGTAAATTAAACGATAAATTGTACACATTTTTTGGTATTGTTATGTCCTTTGAATTGGGTTATAATAATTTAAACCTGACATCAAAAGGAATATCAATTTTATAAACTAATTTAGAGAATTGTGTTTTTTTAAATTCAAGTGAAATGTGTTCAGCGCTGGTTAAGTTTTTCACAATAAATAATAATGCGATGTAAGCTAGATCACAACATTTCATAGTCTTGACTGTCGGCCACAAGAACTTTATTGTGAACAAGCCTGTCCTAGTCACTACTAAGAGATCCAAAATGAAATACCTGGCATGAATCGCAAGTTACATCTTCTCTCATAAAACTCATGAGTACAACAATGAGTCGATCAATGACACTTGGTAAGACAAAGTGTAGAAATATGCGATTGTCATAAAGTTTTAATTAAATACATAATAAATAACGTTCAACGAGAACCACAATATCACACGGTGCGTGTAGCACCTGAATGGGGCAAGATAAAAAATAAAAACTCTATTGAAACTTCAATCACAAAGAGTCTAACTTAAATCTCACTCATTATTGTGTCAGCTTGTTCATTTTCACCCAATTAAAGCAATGTCGACTTTACGCATACGCCCTAAACGGCAGTTAGACTAAGTCTTTTGTTGCTGTCATTCTTATGCTGGTGTTGTTGTTGTTGTTGTTGATGATGATGATGATGTTGCTGGGAATTACATATCCAAGTCCTAAGTGTCGCAAGTACTAGACCAGTGTTTCAGCTTAACACACATACACACACTCACACATTTCCATGACACATTCAGATTCTAATTTAAAAAATCATCAACCATGATGACTATGCCTGATTGATGAGTCGCCGCATCGCTAGCGCTTGTGTGTTCTAAGTTAAAAGAAATAATATGTATTGCTTTTTTTGTGTTATTTTTTTTTAAATATTATATTACGCCCCGACGCGTAAGACAATTTAGCTGTACGTGTATTTTACGCTCAGTGTAAATATTCTAATAATAAATAATCTTCTATTCATTCCGCGGTGATGACCAAGGGGATGAGGTTATACCGAGGACAGTAAAAGTGTTTACACTAGACCGATACTTCCCATTATTTTGGAAAGTCTCGCACTAAAACCGCTATGTTATTTTTAACAACTAGAAGTAGAAGCATTTAAATGTAACAAAACAAAGCTTTCTTTGCACCCAAATAGAATTTTCAACAACTAACAGCAATAAAGATCATTGATCAGAACAGTTCACCTGCTATTATTGATCAGGAGTGGGAAAATAAGGGTTGTTGTTACTCAAGAAATATTATTTGTTCTTCTTTGTTCGAAGATAAATTCCAGTCTATAATTGTACGTGTCTATCCAACTACATTTTCAGAATCTTCCTGCCAAAGTTTCTTACAATAAGAAGCCAAGTCACCGAAGCAGACTGACTTTAGTAATTGCCTCCTATTTTATAAACAGCTGAGACAGTTTCGTGTTGTTGCTGTTGTTGTTGCTGTTGTTGTTGTTGTTGTTGTTGTTGTTGTTGTTGTTGTTGTTGCTGCTATTGTTGTTGTTTTACGATGATCATTAGGTAGGCTGGGCCAAATAAAACCTTTATGAGTTTCATTTTGTCCTCACTTGTCTAGTGATCCAATAAATAATAAATCTTCGTTAACCTTATTAGAACAGAAAGGGAAATGCAGAGGTTTTACTGACGACCTGTGCCCCACAGAGAGCTGAAGGGCAAAGGTAAAGAACATACTAGACTGATAGAGACTGCATGCTTTGTTCAGTTAAGATAGTGCAGGTCTCGAGAAATCAACGGGCTGAGATAATTCAGTAAGGAGCGCACATGCTTTTTCCTATATAACTATTAGCATCTTGCGAGTCATACATCCACGTAAAACTGTACAAACAGAATAACGCGGTGAAGTGTCTAGCCTTATCGATAGACAAATCACTGACGATTTGTAACAAGGCGAGAGCTTCGCCTGAGGTCATTCAATGCGTCACATTGGTTTATTGAATTATGTAAGTATAATACAGAACATGCATGTCTCGGCCTACCAAAAAATAATGCAGCATTATTACTATCATGTTGAATATAAGGGTAATCGATCAAAGTAATCACGCAATAGCTATAAATGTTTATGCTTCATATAATACATAACACAGCTTACTTTGGATCGGTGGAGAAACGGTTCATATAATAAGGCGCGGCATAGTATTTTATGACTGAATGTAATTTTATTGTAAAACCCATGTCATTGACAACTATGATTATTGATTCTAATCGCTCTCTCTCTCTCTCTCTCTCTCTCTCTCTCTCTCTCTCTCTCTCCATCTCTCTTACTTTATGTTTATCCCATTCTCTTGTAATCTTAGCTTAATAATAATTTACACTCTTGTACTTATTTCTTTTAACTGATATATCGTGGTTATTCTTTTCATAGGCCAAGCAGAAGTTGAATACTTTAACTATAACATGACTTACTTGTTTGTCCACACCTAAGGCTCTGTGGTGACACCCATTTCACACGGCAGTTATGGCTACTGCACCAACAGCTTTGACAAGGAGCGCACACCGAAGCTGCTACCACATAACACGACGTCCAACTCCAACTTCTCCTTTTCTAGGTCAGTAACTTCGCGCCGTGCGCTGTGAAGCGCGATCGGATTGCAAGCGACTCATTGTTGCGCCAGCTATGATCTGTCCACTCCAAAAGTCCAATCTAGGGGCATGTAACTAAGCCGAGTTCAAAGTCTAGCCTAATATCATCGTTAGTTAGAAAACTAGCGGGTGTCCCTACAGAGGCCAAATGAGGCGAAATTCGAGTCGCTTTATCTTTGCGATATTAACTTAGGCTAAACTAATGACTTGAATCGGGAAACATGCGTATCTCAGGTAATGCAGGTGATACTTAATACACGTACCACGTGGTATAACGCGGAGATGGGGCTAACGACAAGTCAAAACAAGAGTATAATATTGATACATTTTTTAACACTAACTGACCTCACCTTTCAGGCCTTGCGCGCACGAATAGCTTATGTCAACATGACATAACATTCATTAAAAGCAAAGGTAAAATAATTATTTCACACGCAGAGCTATATTATGTAGTTGAACTGCCGGACGCGCCGCGAGTTCTCTTCAACTATTACACCCGCTTCTGATGTTTCGGGGAAAAAACCTGTAAAACTGATTAAAAGTATGTGATCGTTAATTGAGGATCATTTGATCTGATAGAAATATAATTACAGGTCTATAAAGGTAATTAAAACATAGATATTAATGTAAAGTACATTATAGCTGTACATTATATATTGGTGGTCAGAGTTTGCGTTTGAGTGAAAATATCTCTTAAAATGGTTATTTCAAAGTTAATCCTTATCTAAATTTTATTTCATCTTATTTCACAAGCTTCATCTTGTAAGCCTAAAATGTAGATTTTAAAGATAGATAAATATATAGATTCTAAGAGAGAGAGAGAGAGAGAGAGAGAGAGAGAGAGAGAGAGAGAGAGAGAGAGAGAGAGAGAGAGAGAGAGAGAGAGAGAGAGAGAGAGAGAGAGAGAGAGAGAGAGAGAGAGAGAGAGAGAGAGAGAGAAAGAGAGAGACAGAGAGAGAGAGAGAGAGAGAGAGAGAGAAGAGAGAGCAACTTTGTTTTTATAAGAATATAAAAAATTAACCTTCATTACATTTATCTTGCTTCAAATGAGGTGGCTTTAAGACACAGTTTTTCTGCAGGCTCTTCAATCGGCTCTTCTATGAACTTGTTTTGAATGTCCGTAAGATAATGCATGTAAAGTAACAATCAAGGCAGTGGTTTTTTATATGATTATTCTTTTACTCTCTGTTTTTCAGAAACCATCGTGCTTCATCTTCATCAGAGAAAGTTTACATGGAGGTTAGTGGCATACTGTTTTATTGTAACCATAACATTTAGATCTAAATCAATCGATACGTTATTTAGATCTATAATTGCTTAACTAGGGTAAAAGGCACTTTTTCTTACATACTGGTTGAGTGCATATAATATCGTTAACATACAAGTTTGGGATCCCCTCCTTGGGCTCGGAACGAGGTGTTTTAATCTAACGCAGAAGTGCCTGGTTCGATCCACTACTAGTTGGGTCTGCGTCAGTGATCGGTTGGTGATACTAAAATCCTAGTGTCCCCACTCTGTCTTTTAGATGGCAGCACGGAAAATCGCCAGCAATGAGTGTTGGAATCTATCTGCTATTTAGCTACTTGCTGAAACTGGTCTTTAAGAAACGAACATGTCAATTTAACAACTAGACCTGGGCGGGTGGTTGCTGTTTGCGCATTGTAACTTGAATTTATGAATGTGTGTGTTTGGGTGTGTAAAAAAAAAAAAAAATTGGCAGCGGTTGTTCAACTGATAGAGAACTGGTGGTTAGATCCTACTATCGGGCAAATTTATTTGTCGGATTTCCTCCCTTACTTGTTGGGTCGGAGCCAGTAACATGTGACTGGCTACCACAGAAGTCGTGGTATCACGCTCTGTCCCAGCGTAAAATTGTCGTGGGGGGAGTCAGTCATAATTGAGACATGCTCACATAAAACAAGCATGCATTGTCTCAGGTTGAGGCGATATCAATTAAATTAATGACAGATTATGCGGGTGGGTGGCTTATTTTCAAAATCCGGTTCTTTTCGCCATGGACTTATACAAATGTTAATTTTCATTCGAATGTACACAAAAACAAACAAACAATCAAAGAAACAAACAAACAAACGCACAGACTAAAAAAAATATTACAACTGTACACATGTTTTTCAGCTAAATAGTGCTTGCTGTTTTCGTAATTAAAAAAGGAAAATGCAATATTGCAGGCTGTAATGCAATGCGTACCCATTGGAATACTAGGTAGATAGGATGTTACAAGTTTTGTTAGGTTTCCTCATCCACAAATAGAAAAGTTTTTCTTTTCTAAGCTTTAATCAAATTAATTGACTTCGTTTCAGATATGTTCCTTGGAAGATCAAGTACCTGATCAGAATAGGATTGGCAATGTCAAAAACAACGCTGTTAAAACGGTACGTTATGTAGAGATCTCCCCATTGTTACAGGAATCATGAAATAAGTGTACATCATAAGGTTCTGAGGGATTAGTATCGTTTGTTTGTTTGGTATCTTTTTAGTTTAACTCTCAAGAGCCCAACTGAAGGAATAACAGAAAAAAATGTTGGTGGAAAGAGGTCTATTTAAGGTTCAACTTACAGCTCTTTTCATGCTATGAGGCTCTATATCTTGTTAATAAAGGTTTTATAATTTTGTTGAAAGAAAAACAATATATGTATATTTTAGGGGATTTTATAATACATGTTTTAAATGGAATTTTCACGTGAACATAAACAAGTACAAGTTTGTCCCTCTTTATCGTTGAATTCTACTATTTTTATTCGAACATTTTTCTAAATGTCTCGGTATTTTACTGCGCAATGTCCAGAAAATGGTGCAATATGTTTGATAACAAATGCATCAAAAGTGAATCCAGTGAAAATTAAATGAGACCACATGGGGATATTTTGTTTTACCAGAAATGATTTGAGAATGATAATCATCGGTGTATTATATAATGCAGCCATGGGGAATTCATCTGTTCAAGGTACCGACTAGGCTATTCTAAAAAATCGACTGATATTGCTAGTTGACTTTATGGGATCCCTCTTACGTACAATTTACCTCCACTTCACCTTTTCAGAAGGCTCCCCGAGGAGAAAATCCTGTAGATCCGGACGTCCTTACTCTTTTGTCTCAAATGCTTGATTTCATCATAATGGAACAAACCTTACGCAGTGCTATGAAGCGAACTCCGTTGATCACTGGGGATGCACCTATTCATCAATGTCATGGCACTTTGGGGGAAATTGCAGCAACTCACCAGAGTCCTTGTGATAAGTCATGCCGGTCACCGTCAGATGCGGTATCAGTTCGGCACGAAAAACTTTGCACTGATCAACTTTTGAACAAAGGTATCCAGGTTGGGTCAGGAACTTCAGGACTTCAGGTCAGTGTGTGGATAGAAGCGTCAACTCGGTGGCCAGTCAGACCAGCCCGGCGGTGCTTGTGGAGTCAGCATGCAGTCCGGTCACACCACAGCTCCGATCTCACTCAGAGCGCCGCTACAACACCCGCAAGCATTGCATGGCCTATCGTGTCGGCTGCAGTCCTCGCCTGCCCCTGGGAAGGAGGCTTCAGAGAAAACCTACAGGCACTGCCCACACGCTGAAGGAGGAAAAGCAAAGCGCCGGTACTGTTGAGGAGGATGAGCAGCTGCTTCTGACCCAGCCTGAAGACTAGAGAGAGAGAGAGAGAGAGAGAGAGAGAGAGAGAGAGAGAGAGAGAGAGAGAGAGAGAGAGAGAGAGAGAGAGAGAGACAGAGAGAGAGACAGAGAGAGACAGAGAGAGAGAGACAGACAGACAGACAGACAGACAGAGAGAGACAGAAGACAGAGACAGACAGAGAGAGAGAGAGAGACAGAGACAGACAGACAGACAGACAGACAGACAGACAGACAGACTGACAGAGACACATATTTTCTTTCTCAATAATTATCATGTCATGTTGCCTTCCCGATTTGGGGTTGGCGTGCCATAGATTTCCAAGCCAAACGGTTTTGTGTCAGTCTGTGGTTCTTATACAGCTGGTTCCCTGTCCACTCGTTTGAGTCCTTTCACTTGTATCACTTCGTGCTCGACCTTCTTCCTTCCGTTCTAGGATGGACAAGTCCTTTAGTTTAATGAACGCTGATTTGGCTTGTGCATTTCGGGTCTCAATTTCATTGTTGGTTTTGCCATTGCTACTTGTTTGTAAGAGATATTAAAATTGTTGTACTTGTTCAAGTTGTTTGCCTTCTATTTTGGTTTTGACTTGGACACCTTTCTTTTTTAATTAAGACCATTGTTTTAGTTTTCATGTCAAGCTCTTCTCTTGTTCTCTCCACGACATCAGACTTTTTTTAAGGAAGTTTTCATTGTTGCTGGCGAAAGTAGTGTCGTCGATGTATCGGATAGTGTGTATACTTATGCCGTTGATATCAAGACCATTTATGCGAATCGCATCATACATTTCATTGAAAAATAAGTTTCTCCGTGCTGAGCAAGTCTAGGGATTTTATCATTTTAGCTGTAAGACCACCCGACTCCGTTGCTTTGTTGTTTTTGCTAATCTCATCGTTTTCTCACCTCACATTTATCTTTTCTTTCTTTCCTACCTATCGAATACGGGTTTGCCTTGCATACTCCGATTGTTAGTTTGGTTTCGATCTTGATCGATCGGTTTAATTTTTTCAATTTTGCTTGCTCGTTCTTGTTTTTGGCTTTCATGTGTTTTTTGGGTTTCTAAGGTTTCCTCTGCCACCCACTCTATGTTTTTCTTCGTACTTTTCTTGGGCAATACATCCAATCCATGTGTCATACTTTCTTTCAATGCCTTTCATCAATGCTCTCTGTCGGGTCTGTTTGTTCATAAATTATGCTATGTGTTTTCTTTTATCAGCATTTGATACTTAAGCATAACTTTCTTATTGAATCGACACCTTACTGTTTCTATTTTGAGTCCATATTTGTCTTACTGATTGTTTGTTCCACTTGTTGTTGTTTTTTTAAGCTTTTAAGCTCGACTTTAATCGGGGCTATCGCTGGGATCTGGATTGAGATCCGGTCCATATTCACACCCTGAATATGTCCTCCATTTTTTAGGCTTTGATGGAATATTTGTTACACCTGAAGGACTTTTCTAAGTATATATTTGCCATTTTGATAACAAGAATTACGTTTTCATTATTTAGGATGGGATGAACGATTGATTTCCACAGTAATGAATAATCGTGTAAGAAAATATTGCCGTGCCTCCGTTTAGGTATGGTTCTTCTTTCACACTTTGTCTATCCTTGTCTATTTGATGGACCCTCTCTGTCTTATGGAACAAAAGAAGCTTTAATAGACGTTTACGTGTCGGATAAGAAAGCATTAGCGAAAAAAGATGAAGTTTCCAAATATATAGTACTTATTTTGTTCTGCTCTCCGTTCTTTTTCTTGTCCATAATACCTCAATACCCTTTCATGTGTGTTGAACAATTATGTCCCGCATTGGAAATGCCACTAAAAGGTTATGGATCAAGATGAGCAACGCTGATGTTAAACGCTATTTGTTTTTATCTGTCTCTATACTTTATTTCTTGGTTTAAAAAAAGAGAATGTTCACAATCTACACAACTTAATTTAAACACAAAATTATAACCATGCAAACATTTTTCTATGTAATTTTATTATGAATTGAGTAAGTTATACGTTAGCATTATGAATTTCAGCCAGTTTATGTGAGTTAGTTTATATTTGAATTTCCTTTCATATTATTCAATAAAGAAAACAAGTCAAATGAAAGCAATTGCTGTTTTGAATAAAACATATGAGAAACTCTTTCAACCTTAATCAATATATTTATCATTCTTTGCGTTTGATTATCTATATATTTATCATCTATCTATATACGGATCTATATAGCCATCTGTCTCTCTATCTATTTATCTATCTATCTATCTATTTATCTATCTACATATCAACATACCTACTCCTTCTCACACTCTATCTATTTATCTATCTTCCTCTCAATATCACTTACATAAACGCGTTTTAAACCCTATATGTTTCCATGAATATTATCATGCTGTGATTCCATTAGGTCTCATCCTTTACATCATCAACTATTTTCATTCTACTTTGTCAAAGCTTTTGGGATATGAACTTATTATGATGTTAAAGTACGGAAACGCAATAGTGCATCGACTCCTACCGAACTCTTCAAGGTTAAGAGAATCAAAACAAACTGCTGTGATACCCCTGTTTGAACGCTGTAGCATTGAGAACACAAAGTCTTTGATTTAAATATACTGATACATTATATGACTGATACTAATACTCTTAGTTCAGTTATAAGTTTAAATAGTATGGCTTGCTTTCTTTGAAGATAGTTTGGCGTTTGGGCTTTTTATATTGGAACATGCTAGACCTATAATATAGGTGATATAGTAGGCTTATATCAAAGATATTCAAGTTTTGCAGTTTTCATTTACTCTAGTGACATAAGCGTAGGAAACTTATGAAAAAAGAGGCAATGTGGTTGCAGGACGATCTTCATACAGTACTTTATTTCTTTTAGCTAAGTGTATCTCTACACAACAAAAGATGGACACATGAATGTTAGGAATAATAATATTACAGCACTTGAGTAATCGTTACCTCGCATACATATATAAATCTTCAACACCAGTTCTCATAAGGTCTTGCAGAACTATAGAAACCGTTGTATCGTGCCCTTCTTGCACAAACCTACATGAACATTGTTACATCAATAGAATTCAGTATTGCAATGCAAACAACATGACAAATAATAATGATTATATTTGTAATGATTAATGACGAACACACATTATCAAATGGACATGTAATGATGTAATCAGGATACTTTTTTAAACTTCAATGCTTAGTGGTTTTCAATCCACAATCAAAGTTTAGTTAATGATTTAACCATATACGACAAAAAAGTAGTCTTCACATAAATCAGAATGACAACTTGGAAACATAAGCATAGTTTTATTTAAGGTAACATCTCTCTCTTTCTCTCTCAGTCACACTCATAGAAATATTCCACTTCTCCCAGTTTCTAATACTAAAGCTCTATGTGTGGGTATGTTTTTTGTGCTCTTGTTGGTGTTTGTTGTTTTATATGAGTGTCTGTCTTTTTCATTATGTCCGTTTTGTCCAAGGCAACAATTGTGTCCATTTTTTATCACCACTTCCGTAAACCACAGAGACTGCAATTAAAGATATGATCCTTTATTTTCGAAAATAACAGCGCAAGTTTTTAAGTTGGCAATGGGTGTGATTCACCCCCTCCCTCCCAATTCTCTCTGTCTGTCTCTACCCCTTTGTCTCTCTCTATCTCTCTGTCTCTGTCTCTCTGTACCTCTCTCACACATACACAGACTAATAATGCTAATACTCAGAATGGCAAAGAAGAACCAAAAGGCTCATCAGTTCTTAGATGTTTGGCAGCAATGGTTTTTGGATCAAAATACACCTCAGCATGATGAGGCTAGATTCAAGTTAATGCTAATTTACAATTGTTAAAATACTTTTATCATCTTGTATTCGAAATGCAAAAATAAAATTAAAATAAAAGCAGTCACTCTGAATGCAAACTAGAACAAAAAGCACGAATTGATGGTTTAATGTATCACTCGGCGAACTAAGATGTCGCATTATAATCTACTTTCATGGAATAGAATAATTATTGTATTAACTGTCAACTTAAAAAGTCTAGTTAAGTAGTTAAAAGTAATTAAAAAAAAAGTAAAACGTAATAAACAAGTTTTAATTACTGACATGTTAATCGGACACATCTTATTATTCTTATAAAGTCTTGATAGTGTTGAATGATGCAGGACAGCTTTACTAGAGCCTAATTGCTTCACAAGGCGCTCTCCCTAAATAGGAAACTTACAAAAATAAAGACAGGGCATAGAAACACATAGACTTTCAATGAATCATAACTAAACTAATATTGCATATACCCAACACCTCTTCAGTATCTATTATGTACTTAATGACATCATCAACAGCAATAACAACAACATCAACAACAAAAATAACACAACAGCCACATCAATAACAATAATAAAACAGTAGGAGGAACAAGGAGGAAAATGTTATTTCTACTAGAAACAAACCCCCAAAAATGCACTCTTGTTACTGGATTAAAAGAAACATGAGCAAACTAGTGAATTTTTCCGTGTAAAATTTCTAGCAAAATCTGCTTCAATCTTTCTGTATTGACTTTTGATGTAAATGGATTAATGATGTTATCAAACTCAGTAAGTCTGAGAAATAGACTTTGAGTGCAAATATGTAACGTTCGTCAAACTAAGAGTAAGATATTTCTTTTTTGCACAGGTTTGATCAGATAACTATAGAACCGGACTTTTCTTTATACTCATTATACAAAGAATAATTATAATTTTGACTTTTAAATTTAACCTTTATGTTATAATATCGCTGCTTTACGCTGTTGTCTATCTTCCCTATACCGCTGCTCTACGACTGGTGTCATTTATTGACTACTTTTGCAGGCGGCGTTCATTTATTCAGAAGAAAAAGTCAGGGAAAAAGTAAAACAGTAATTCAAAAAATCAGTAACTTTGAATCTGCTAAGCAAGCCTACTCAAAAAGATTATTTAAATAAAGTTAGTAGATAAATATATGAAAAGGAAATTTTGTTTCTCCCGCAGACAAAGTCTTGATATACAGTGTGTCTATACTTTCATATTAAAAATAATATTTTAGATTCAGCATGGGATTTTTTCAGCACACCATCAAGCTAAAACTAAAATATGACGTTAGTTTCGCATAAAAGCATGTCTAGGGAGAAATATTTGCACCTGTTGTACCACACTGTGAACATTGAAATAGTTCATCCAAACTTATTGATGTTTGATAAAGTTTATGACATTCAGGACCTCATTTTATTCTTAGCCATACTCACTACTATATTACTTGTTTTTGTTAATCCTTAACATTCACATATAAGTCCAATTGTGCTATGAAATTACTATAAACATCTAGATCATATATGAACTAGATACTAAACAAATACACCAGGTATGCGATCATTCGAATATACTTGCCAGCACTCCCTCCACAAAAGGCAACATTGGAGTTATGGTTACCACACACAAACAATACATACTCCCCGTCCAACAATAACTTTTCAATAACCTTCTCTTCAAGAGAATAGGTATCTCTTTATGTCACAAAAGATCGCTGCCTCTTTCACCGCTAGCTAGTGGAAAGAGCGAGTCTAACCAAAGGAGATGCCAAACCTGTGTAAAAACACGTCTTTCTGCGTGCAGTGTTTAAATCACGTGCAACCCCAGGTAGATATCTTTGGTCGAAGAAAGCAAAGCCCCGCTCGAGCCACCTCGCTCCGCATTTATAAGGTGGGTGTCAAGAGCCAAGTCCCCGGTATCCTGTTCTTGGATACCATCTCCATAGATGGCCCTCTCAAGCCCTAGGAGATCGCTTCATGGTAGAGCAAGTAAGAGCTTCACTTTATGGTAGAGCTAAAATAGAGCTTCGCTTTATGGTTGAGCTAGAGAGAGTTTTGCTTTAAGGTAAAACTAGAGATAGCTTCGCTTTAAGGTAGAACGAGGAGAGAGTTTCGCTTTATTGTACATGTAGAACTAGGACTAGGAGAGAACTCCGCTTTATAGTAGAACTAGGAGAGAGCTCCGCTTTATAGTAGAACTAGGAGAGAGTTTCGCTTTATGGTAAAACTAGGACTAGGAGACAGCTTTGCTTTATGGTAGAACTAGGACTAGGAGAGAGCTTTGCTTTATGGTAGAACTAGGAGAAAGCTTGGTTTTCTCCGACCAAAGATGACAAGTCCATCCGCAGAGCGAGGCGCTGTTTGCGCGCTATTCTGGCGAGTCTAGCTCGGACTCGCGTCCGTCCCTGTTGAGCCCGCGTATGTGCACGTACTGGATGGTCTGTGGGTTGATGGACTGGATGGGGTCCGAGGAGCCAGCGAACCACGACTTGGTGAACCAGGACCTGACAGAACAGGAAACAGTGGTTGAAAAAGAGTCAGTGTAGTCGATCTAGTGCGAAAGATCAAAGAATTTACCTGAGCTAGTCTACCTAAATCATTCCATGTTATGAAAATCAGAGATAAATGCATCAAATTTTTTTTTGCATTCTTAAAAGTTAAAGAAGAAAATATAAGATAATACCGTACAATTTCAAAGTTATGAGATTGTAGATTTAATCTAATAATATCTTTGAACAGCATGCATAAGGTTCAAAGAACAACGGCGCTCTTAATCTTGATTCCGGGCTAAAGGTACTTTCAAAAGTAAAAAAAATACCCTTCGTCTAAGTTCTAAGATAAGGGAATCTTTGAACTAAGCACCAATAGTCTGTGCTTAAAAAAAAAGACATTGCAGCTAATCCTTTTTTTTTGTGTAACTGTAACAAAGATCACCTTGCAAAAAGGCCCTCCACCTCTTCCAGCGTCCTGCCCTTAGTTTCAGGCAGTATCAGGGCCAGAAGGATGGCGCCGGCGAAAGCCAGGCATGCGTACAGCCAGAATGTGCCTGAAACATCATGGAAAACATCTACATTTATATATAAAGTAGACTTAATACGATTTTCAGCTTTGCTAGGTATTCAGTCGTCTCAAGAAAATGTTAAGGGCGTGAATAAAACCTGCTCTAATGCAATCATTTTAAAATCATCAGAACATAAATCATAGCAATGTAAAAAGTTTGCGAAAAATTCAACTATTAAATTGATACGTCCAGACACACAAAAACCTCTACAAAAACTTTTAACATATTTTTTGATTAACTACAGATATATTGCTGAATGGTGTGTCCATGATACATGAGCGAAAAGAGTACTATAGCACTATAACTTATCACGATACAAGCAGTCTCTTTAAAATAAGTATGCACTATGATTTCTATATATTCGGAACTTAATTTTTTTTAAAACAGCAACACCCAAACGCTCATATTCATCTGGCGGCCATAGGCAATTCAAAATATTGGCAGGACCACAACAAAATTTAGATTTTTAATTACAACTATTAGATCTATATCTAAAAGACTAAGCGAGTCCTGACCGTATCTAGTGAGCGTCTCGGTGAGCGAGATGAAGGACATGGACACGGCCAGGTTGAACGTCCAGTTCATGAAGGTGGACGCCGCGTTTCCCGTGCTGCGCGCCCACAGCGGGTAGATCTCCGAGTTGATGGTCCAAGGCATGGGGCCCATTCCTAGAGAGCGCGGAGAAATAAAATACATATGTTATCTCAAAGACTGGTGTTGATGACACAATCATGTGACTTCATAGCGAGTGTAGAGAAAGAAAATACATAGGTTATCTCAAAGACTGAAAGAGCCATTCCTAGAGAGCGTGGAGAAAGAAAATACATAGGTTATCTTAAAGGCTGAAAAAACCATTCCTAAAGAGCGTGGAGAATACAAAACTTTTCTCAAAGACCGAAGACCCCTTCCTTGAGAGCATAAGAAAGAAAATATATAGGTTATCTCAAAGGCTGAAAGGCCCATTCCTAGACAGCGCGGAGATAGAAAATACATTGACTATCTCTAAGGCTGAAAGGTCTATCCATAGAGAGTGCGGAGAAAGAAAATGCATAGGTTATCTCCAAGGCTGAAAGAACCATACGTATCTAGTGAGCGTCTCGGTGAGCGAGATGAAGGACATGGACACGGCCAGGTTGAACGTCCAGTTCATGAAGGTGGACGCCGCGTTTCCCGTGCTGCGCGCCCACAGAGGGTAGATCTCCGAGTTGATGGTCCACGGCATGGGGCCCATTCCTGGAGAGCGCGGAGAAATAAAGTGCACAGGTTATGACAAAACTGAAGGTCCATAACTAGAGAGCGTGGAGAAATAAAGTGCACAGGTTATGACAAAACTGAAGGTCTATAACTAGAGAGCGTGGAGAATACATAAGTTAGAATGAAGGACCCATTCCTAGAGAGTGTGGAGAAATAAAATTATACAGATTATCTCAAAGGCTGAAAGGCCCATTCGTAGAGAGGGCGGAGAAATAAAATATACAGGTTATTTCAAAGGCTGAAAGGCCCATTCCTAGAGAGCGTGAAGAAGAAAGAAAGTACATAGGTTATCTGAAAGACTGAAAGCTCCACTCCTAGAGGGCGTGGAGAATACATAGGTTAACACAGAGACTGAAAGGCCCATTCATAGAAGGCGCGGAGAAATAAAATGCATATGTTATCTCAAATACTGAAACTAAAGGCCCATTCCAAGAGAGCGTGAAGAAAAAACAATTAATGCTTAGGTTATCTCAAAGGCTAAAAGCCCCATTCCTAGAGAGCGTGGAGAAATAAAAGGCATAGGTCATCTCAAAGGCTGAAAGATCCACTCCTAGAGTGCGCGGAGAAAGAAAATACGTAGCTTATCTCAAAGACTAAAAGGCCCACTCCTAGAGAGCGCGGTGAAATAAAATATACAGGTTATCTCAAATACTGAAAGGCCCATTCCCAGAGAGCGCGGAGAATACATAGGTTAGACTGAAAGGCCGATTCCTAGAGAGTGTGAAGAAGGAAAATATACAAGTTATCTCAAAGAGTGAAAGAACCATGCCTAAAGAGCGTGGAGATTACATAGGTTAGACTGAAAGAACCATTCCTAAAGAGCGTGGAGATTACATAGGTTAGACTGAAGGAACCAATCCTAGAGAGCGTGGAGATTACATAGGTTAGACTTAAGGAACCAATCCTAGAGAGCGTGGAGAAATTAAGTGCATAGATTATCTCAAAGGCTGAAAGACCCATGCCTAGAAAGCGCGGAGAAGGAAAGCGCATATATTATAACAAATATTAAACGTGCATTCATAGAAAATAATAATGAGTGAAAGTAAATATATTATCCCAAAGACCCAAAGACCCATTTCTAGACTGCGAGGAAAAGTAAGCAGATTCAAGCCCATTCCTATAAGTCATGAGGCGAAAAGTAAATTAAATCCAAGACTTTGGGCCTATTCCTAGAAACATGTAATGCGAAGAACAAGAATAAGTGGCAGCTGCTGATGAAGATAATAATACTTTCACTTTGTACCGAACCGAGAAATACACTTTCTTTGGGATATATAGCGGCTGGTAATTTCGAAGCAACATCGCTGTTATACACCAATTCTGATCTTTAGACATAGAGATACTATATTTGAGGCCTACAAGCAGGAGGCCCGCGTTTAGAAACCCCATCTCGTGCCCTCCTCTCTGTATATGATTCTTTAAAAAAATTGATACACTAAACAATTTACTTAGTATCCATCTTTATAGTGCTTTCTTATGTGGATATTTACAACTAAAGGGACGCCGGTTAGCACTCTCAGCCTGCAAGCAGGAGGCCCGTGGTTAGAAAACCCATCTAGTGCCCTCCTCTCAGTGCATGATTCTTTGAAAAACCCAGAGGAAGTTACACCAAAGATTACTTTACGTATTAATGTGTTTGAGCCGAATCGCCCTGCCAAGGAAGACAGAGATTTCAGTAGAGAGTGCTCTGGACTAGTGAACAGAACGTCCTAGTTTGGAATCTCAGGTGGTGATCTCCTCTCCATATATGATTCTTTAAACAAACTTAAAGAAGTTACACTGATCAAAGTTGTTGGGTTGGTTTAACGTCCAACAGCAGCACTATATAGGCTATATTGTGGACGGGCTCCAAGACGGACGTCTGACAATTTTATGTGCTGCCACACACGAGACAGGGGATGCCATGACTCCTGTCTCAGCCGGTCACATTATACTGACACCGACCCAACCAGTAGGGAACGCAACAGCCAGGATTCGAACTCGGTACCTTTTGTGTCGGAAGCCGATGTTCTACCCCTGGACCACCGCCCCCCCACTGATCAAAGATCATTTAAGTTGTTTACACTTACCCGGGGCGAAGGAGATGAGGTATAGGACGAGTCCGACCATGGGCATCCAGCTGTAGGGCGTGGGGCAGTAGTCGTAGGCCCAGGTCAGGCCGCCAGCCAGGCTGCTCGAGTTGCACCGGCCCGCCGTGGCCGTCCACGGGTTGTCGTAGCTGGTCGGCAGGCACGACGAGTTGATCACGTACTGGGGCATGTCCACGTAGCAGTAGCCGCACTCCAGGTCCTGGCGGCACGCGTTGCACGTCCTGCACAGCACGTGACAGATGTTCAGTAAGTCAATTAGCGTTACGTATCCCGCATAGCACGTGACAGATGTTCAGTAAGTCAATTAGCGTTACATGTCCTGCACAGCACGTGACAGATGTTCAGTAAGTCAATTAGCGTTACATGTCCTGCATAGCACGTGACAGATGTTCAGTAAATCAATTAGCGTTACATGTCCTGCATAGCACGTGACAGATGTTCAGTAAGTCAATAAGCGTTACAGCGTTACATGTCCTGTATAGCACGTGACAGATATTCAGTAAGTCAATTAGCGTTACGTATCCCGCATAGCACGTGACAAATGTTCAGTAAGTCAATAAGCGTTACATGTCCTGTATAGCACGTGACAGATGTTCAGTAAGTCAATAAGCGTTACATGTCCTGTATAGCACGTGACAGATGTTCAGTAAGTCAATAAGCGTTACATGTCCTGCACAGCACGTGACAGATGTTCAGTAAGTCAATTAGCGTTACATGTCCTGCATAGCACGTGACAAATGCTTAGTAATGTTAGTAATTTAATTAGCGTTACACGCCATGAACAGCACGTGACATATGTTTGGTAAGTTCATTAGCGTTACAGACTATGAACAGCACGTGACAGACGTTGAGGATAGTTAATTAGGCCTTGCACGTCCTGCACAGCACGTAACAACGTTTTAAGATAGTTACTTAGCGTTACAAGTCCTGTAAGCACGTGACAGACATTCAGTATAGTTAATCAGCGTTATATTTCCTGCATAACACGTGACAAAGAACCAGGATACTCAATGAGCATCACACGTTCTACGTGACAACGGTTCAAAAGAATGAAGTAATCAGTAGAATACAATGCGTGATAAACATTCAGGATGAGTAATAAGTCATTGGCTAGGGTTATTAGCTTTTTTGGCGTCATTAGTCCAGACGTCCACAGCTAGCAGCGACTGATTTTACTACTACTAAAACCAGCCCTAGGTTTTTTATCACCGTTGTGATAACTAAAGAACTTATGTACTGGTTCTTTTGGGATGTCTCAAGATACTCCACTCATTTTATCTGTATCTTTAAAATGATGTATGATTCTCAAGCTACGGTCATATAATAATCTAGTACAAAGCTTTCTTGTGCTTCTTTAGTTCACATAAAATGATAAAATGTACTAAAATATATGGGAAAGAAATAGTTTGTAGAATCAAGGGGTGCCAACTAAACAACCATTAAATTGTGCAATTGAAAAAGTGTAACAAAAACACATTTTGGTCGTATAGGTTGACAGTTCTGAAGAATAGACCCCCTCCCTATTGTGCAGTATGTATAATAAAACGGACAGCAATGTTCTGGATTAGAGATATAATAAAAGGAAACACGGCTAATATAAACCAAACGCATGTTTGTTTAGGAAGCCAATTAGCACCAATTAGAAGGTGATAAGTACCATTGAAGAGCTACAGCTATGAAGGCTATTTCTACATGACTGGCACAGTTTCAGCCCATTACAGTATGAACGTCACTGCAAGTGTGGTAGTTGAAATAATGCTACATCATAAAACAATCAACAACTTGTAATTAAGGACGTGGCATAAAATGTATTTAGCATAGAGCTTCTTTCAATACAAAATGAAACACATAATTGCCTTGAAGCTCAACTTAAAGCTAATTGTTTTATTGTGTAGGCCTTTCATTATTTAATACATGTCTGTGGTTATCCTGGGCGTTTTAGTATTGGCAGGTGTGAAGTATTTAAAAGAAACATTTCAAGTTTAACATTTAGTAAAGCAAAATATAAAATTAAGTGTTAAGTATTAAGATATAAGGAAATATGAAGACAGAGGAGTAGAGATAGATAGATAGATAGATAGATAGATAGATAGATAGATAGATAGATAGATAGATAGATAGATAGATAGATAGATAGATAGATAGATAGATAGATAGATAGATAGATAGATAGATAGATAGATAGATAGATAGATAGATAGAGATAAAGAGACAGGGGTAAAGAGAAATAAGGAGCCATTTTACCTGTATCGGGCGCAGTTTGAGGTCTGAGCCACAGGTTCAATGACGTCAATGGGCGGGGTGTTGAGCGCCGACAGGTGGAAGCCGACAGCCAGCCAGGCCAAGCTGACTATGGCGCCCATCAGACTGGCCAAGGTGAGAGGCCTGCGCCCTATCCGCTCGACCAGGTAGAGTCCCACCAGAGTGAAGAGGAAGTTCACGGCGGCGGTGACGGCGGACAACCAGATGGCGGCCTCGTCGCTCTTCACTCCGGACATCCGAATGATGGTCGCAGAGTAGTACCTGAGGGGGGGGGGGCATCAACAGTACAATACACCAGGAGTATGACTTAATGTTTTTCTGCTTAAAAGATTGCCTATTTACTTTTAAGAGCCTTTTGCTTGGTAATTTAAAATTACTGTCATCATATTCACGGAGATCTAATTTCGCTTTTTTATAAGTAGATGCCTACAATATTAGTTAAATGAGAAAGAATTTAAAAAAAGTGAGAATAAGTTATCTTTTTGTTGACTGTGTGATAAAAATCTGAAAGCGGCTCAGAAATGGTGAAAGAAATACAACCCTAGGAATCGACAACCATGTGTGTAACAGAGAGTTGTGACCCTTCGATTTGGTTAAGAAATTTTTTAGAGAGGAGAGAGAGAGAGAGAGAGAGAGAGAGAGAGAGAGAGAGAGAGAGAGAGAGAGGGAGATAAACAGGAACATGTGTCGAGAAATAATCTCCAACGTCACATTTGACAAGGAAGACGAATAGAACAAAAACAAATCTGACTTACATTACAATGTTGATGACACATGTGACTGACATGATGATGTTAATGACATATCTAACTTGCATGACGGTGTTGATGACACATGAGAGCTACATGATGGTCTTCATGACACATGTGACGTACATGGCGGTGCTGGTGACACACATATTTTACATATCGGTATTGATGAAACATATAATTTACATGGCTTTGTTGATGACACACGCTGGTGACAACACATCACTGTGACTCACGTGACAGTGTTGATGACACATGGCTGTGACTTACGTGACAGTGTTGATGACACATGACTGTGACTTACGTGACAGTGTTGATGACACATGCGACTTAAATGTTAGTGTTAGTGACACATACATAGATGTGTTGATAACACGTATGACTTGTATGACACATGTGACTTATATGACGGTGCTGAAATTACATTTGACTTACATTACGGTGTTGATGACACATGTGACTTACATGACAGTGTTAATGCCCGCCACCTGCTGAATAATCTGGAGACTGCATCCCACCATCAGGGATCGCCGCACTGACGGAATCTGGAGCATCTGGATGATGATTGGCGTTTTACCTGGAGACACAAACACACACACACACATACACAAGGTCAGTTAGTTGGTGGGCATTCTTAACAAAGCTTACGCAAGGATATGGTTGTCACAACTAAAATAGATGGTGGAAGGAAAATAAAGTTCTTAACGCAAGGCAAGCAGTTAGAGACCAGGAAGTATTCAAGAGCGTGATCTTCAACGCTACCATGTATGGTACTTGCTGTTTGGACCCGTTAGTATAGATTTCTATGTACAGAGTCACAAGCCTGCTTACTAAAAGTCTATCCCCCCCCCCTCCATGAACTGGAGATAAAACAAATTTATAAACAAAAATTAAATGCAGGATCTTTTATGTCGTTTCAAATAGGACAATATACTTAGGTTTGAAACGCTCAATACAAATGTGTCCAAACCTTTGGTAATATTCCCAGCACGCATTGTTATGACTTAATATAAAGATACACTGTCCATAATTTTAACCCTTTTTTTCTTATGATCCGCTCTCACATTATCCAGTCTGGTGAGATTCTATAATCATCAACTGTGTATTGGGATAACTTCCACATTATGTCTGCAATGACTTGAAAATACATTACCTTTAATCTAGATTATTCATTTCCAGACCTCAAATTGTGTCAGTGATTCTATTATTTTGCACGTGAATTTTAAGAGACAGGAACTATCTAAGTCTCCGTCAATCCGAATCTGTGCGTGTGCTTTAGTTTGAGTAAAAATTTTAAATGAAGTGAGTGTGTGATCAGAATGTCAAGGTCTAAAAAATAAAAACAGGTAATCTAAACAAAGAGACCAAATGGAATGCACTTCATACATCTACTTTTTATCTTTTTGGTATTGAGCAAGTGTTTACCAGCTATATTGCTACACTGCTAAGAGTTAAAGGATATTCTATCAGTGTTGGGTTATACGAAGAAAAGGGTCCTGACAGTATCAGCATATTATTATTTTCTTCAAAAGGGTTAACTACTGTTATAGAGGCAAAAGGCTTGACAAAATTGCACGCAGTTGCCCCCCTTTGGTCTCCTGACTTTCCCCATGGCGGCACGTTATTGACCGAATCAATGAAGCTTGGCTGTCTGTACTAGAAGGACATTGTGCCAGAGGCAGATTAATCGGTTTAAAAACACCTCGTTTAAATCTATTTTGGCCCAGGTTTACTTTAAAATAAGATACCTAGATGAGAAAGAGAAAATACGATATAAATATTAATACAATGTGGATACTCTATGTATCAACATCGAAGGTGGCTGATCTCTTTATACATTTAAATTAAAATAATGTTTAAGTCTAAAAATACGAGAACTGATATTCCAAATAATTACGGGTGATTTCTAAAGTTTCAAATTAATTTTAATTGTTGCAGAGTTTGCCTTAGTACGTTTTTTGTCGCTGCAAGGAATGTTGAGATATATTTTAATTTCCTTTTCCTAATCGTAATTTGATCGCCAAATGTTCTTTGTTCAAACCAAAATAACAACGTGCATCCCTATCCAGATCGATATTGAAATTTCGAAATAGTTAGTTCTTGTAATATTCCTATCATAGTATTTTTGCAGATATTTAAAAAAAATAAAAATATGATCTTTTTACATTCTTTAAGGCTGTGAAAATAACATTCATCATGGTTTTGTTGAATGTTATCGTTCCACAAATATGCTCCGTATGATCTATCTAGCCTTTTTTCGCCTCTATAGGAAGGTTTGTCTCCTCAGAAAATTTAGTGAAGCTTCTTGTTATGTAATGACAGATCGAACAAACATGAAGTCGAACAAACCTCAAAATGTGAGTGCAGCCAGACAAGTGTGGCGAAATTCCCAATTGACTTGCTATGAACTTATTTTTTTTACAGATGAGTTTCTCAACAAATAATAGATTCAACACCATGATGAATAGTGGTAAATTTTTAAATTATTTCATTTTGAAAGAAAAAGCTCTACAAAAAGGATCTAATAAAGTGAAATAGCGAATATTCTACCAGCAATGTGCATATAAATCAAAATAATTTAGGGAAATGGAAGCAGAAAAAACACCGCCTGTCTTGTGATGCAGACAGCCACTACGTTACACTAATGACATTTGTATAGAAGAGCAACCTAACCAATCCCCAAAAAAGGAGACATTTCAAACTTTTTTTGGCAATCAAGTTATTTCTTTTTTTTTCTTCAATTCTGTGTCGTCTTGCGCCAATAGCAGTTGACAATGAATGTTTTTTTTTTATATTGACTTGACAAAGTAAAAAATATTGTTCTCGCGGAAGCTCTTTAATTGACAAGTCCTTGAGATTCTCGTCGCCTTCAGAGTCGTCGCACACGACAGTTATACAGGTGATCGTGTCAGGTCTGTCTAGATTTCAGCGACAACATTATTGGTGGAGAATATTCATGATTGCTTTTTTCCTGGTAGAATTTTCTTAACAAGAAAAAACATTGCCAACGCTAGCATTTCCTTTTGATTTTTTAAAACTAACTTCTTTAATTTCAAAACTTAGGCAGACATAGGAAAACGTGTCCGGGGTATTCGAACGAGAAAGAAGGGGTAATATTTTTTTTGTAGAAAATAAACTTATAAATAATCTATTAGAAATTCGAGTAGCTATAGGATAGAGTATTTAACAATTTATACAACCATCATTTAAACACGGAAAATTTAAAGGGTTAAAAGATGTTTGAAAAATAAAGTTAGTCAGATTGGAAATATCATCTCGCTGTCTTCCTGTATACGTGTTTGAAAAAATAACAAGTACGGATACTCGGAGAAGTATTTTTCAGTTAAAAAACAAAACTCACAACAGTTTAAAAAGCTTTAATAGGGCCGAAGGAAATGATTTAAGCTATGATGACTTTTTGTTACAGCTTCATCAAAACTTTTCCTGTTTATGTCTTCTCTGGTCGAAATGAATTGTTTCGTGCAAGTTTGTCAGGGTGTACGTTCAATTGCTCTTTCTCAGTAATACGCGTTTCAATAGATGCCTTTTCTGCAATAACTATTTTAAAATCTACAAATGTTTAAAAAAATACGTGCGACTCTATAATAATTAAATTTATCGCTCTAAATACACCTCTCTTTTCCCTTGTCTTTGTGTGACTCCTTCTTTTGATCCTTTCTTTTGACCATGTAGGTAAAGAAAACAATTCGAAGACTCAACACAAGTGTGGACTTATGAACACAAAACATTACGAAAATCATTCATGAATCACAACTGAATTTACCAACTATTATAATGACGGCGTTATTGAAAAGGCAAACTGCAACAATTATCGTTTTAAAATTGTGAGTAACGAAGCAGTAGTATCAGAGACGTGTAATGTAGGAAAAATTAAAGCGTTTACTAAATAGCCTTTTTAAAGTTAGACGATATGTTGAAGGTCTGAAATCAAGACAGCTATCGGCTGCAAAGAATCAGACTGCTCCTCTGAACTAGAACAGAGTGAACAAAACCTGTCTTCACAAGCAATGCCATGCTGTGCAATTATAATACTTTAATACTATGCACACTTTAATGCATCGTACAAAATAAGATAACACACCTTTTACCAAACCAAGTACCATAGGGCAAGGATTGGTCAAAATGGCTTAGCATTCGCTCCCCTTCTCCCCCTCTCCTTCCTCCTCCTCTTCCTCCTCCTCCTTCTCCTCCTCGAGATAAGAACCATTCGACTAACATGCTTGGGATAAATAGATAAATAGATATAGAGAGAAGTGACAGAGAGAGAGAGAGAGAGATAGAGAGAGAGAGAGAGAGAGAGAGAGAGAGAGAGAGAGAGAGAGGGGGGGGAGAGACAATAGAGTGAGAACGCGTCACGCTAGCTCATTGTATCAATAGCACAGTGAGCTCTTTCTGTGAACCGTCTCACTAAATCTATAGTCTGTGGTAACCATAGATGTATACATAGTGCTATTTAGACATCTGTGGTGGTAATCCCCACCACTGAGTTAAATTGAGAGTTGAATTGGTTTTAACGTCCAACATCAGCACTATATAGGCTATATTGTGGACGGGCCCCAAGACGGACGTCTGACAATTTTATGTGCTGCCACACACGAGACAGGGCGGGGATACCATGACTCCTGTCTCAGCCGGTCACATTATACTGACACCGACCCAACCAGTAGGAAACGCAACCGCCAGGATTCGAACTCGGGACCTTTTGCGTCGGAAGCCGATGTTCTACCCCTGCCCCCCCTCTTTCTGTGAACCATCTTACTAAACCTATAGTCTGTGGTAACCATAGATGTATACATAGTGCTATTTATACATCTATAGTCTGTGGTAACCATGGATGTATACATAGTGCTATTTATACATCTATAGTCTGTGGTAACCATGGATGTATACATAGTGCTATTTATACATCTATAGTCTGTGGTAACCATGGATGTATACATAGTGCTATTTATACATCTATAGTCTGTGGTAACCATGGATGTATACATAGTGCTATTTATACATCTATAGTCTGTGGTAACCATGGATGTATACATAGTGCTATTTATACATCTATAGTCTGTGGTAATCCCCACCTCTGGCCTCCTCCTCCAGCTGCAGCTCCCGGCACGTCTCCTTGATGTGCTCATACTCCTCCTCGATGTCGAGAGCGCCGCGCATGGACTGCAGCACGCGGCGCGCCTTCTCCTCCTTGCCCGCGCTCACCAGCCAGCGCGGCGACTCCGGCATGAACAGGAAGCCCAGGAACTGCACGCCCGCCGGCAGCGCCCCCAGCCCAAGCATGTATCTGGACAGAGAATACACACACAGCATATGTTGATAAGATTACACAAACCATACGTGATTTTTTTTTTTATATAACACTCAAGTTAACACATGAAATCGGACGCTCATGGAAAACGCTCCAAACGCTAGCATGAATCTGGTACATAAGAAAGAAACAAGTTACGTTAAAACGTAATATTCAAACAAGATGTGTGACTGGACGCCCGCCGGCAGCGCCCCCAGCCCGAGCATGTATCTGGACAGAGAATACACACACACACACACACACACACACACACACACACGCGATATCTTGATGAGAATACCATAGACTTAAAAGACAAGACAAAACATTAGTTAACACATAGAAACGCACGCCCGCCGGCAGCGCCCCCAGCCCGAGCATGTATCTGGACATAGAATACACACACAGCATAATTATGTTGATAAGACAACCATAGACTTTCAACAACAAAAAATAAAACACTAGTTAACATGTGAAATTGCACGCCCGCCGACAAAGCTCAAAACCCGAGCATGTATCTGGACAGAGAATACACACACAGATATGTTGATAAGAATATACAAACCAAACATTTTTTGTTTTGTTTTTTGTATTTTGTAATTTTTTAAATAATATAATAGAATCTAGTTAACACATACAATCGAAAGCCCGTCGAAAACGCTCAAAACCCGAGCATGAATCTGGTACATAAGATACAAACAAAATACGTTAATACAAAATATTCAAACAAATGCGTGACTTGGCACCTGCCGGTATCACCCTCTGCCGGTATCACCCTCTGCCGGTATCACCCTCTGCCGGTATCACCCTCTGCCCACGCGTCTATCTAGTAGTAATAATAGTAATAGTAGTAGTAGTAGTACTAAGTGTATCTGGTACTCCAAATAAGTAAGATAACTTTAAACATAAACTCACAAGATACGTTGATACCGATACACACAAGATACATTAGTACTACGGGGATAATTATGGTGGTGCCGCGGTTAAAGCGTCGGCGACCGATACAGGAGGTCCGTGGTTAGAGCACCAATGTTACCGACCAAGTCCCGGTTATCTCGCTCTAAGGTGCCGTCGCCGTACAGTATACATCTTGAGATCTAAGAGACAGTTTCGCTTTACCGTTGAAATGTTTAATTGATAAAATGTCAAACACTGATTTGAACTATATAACTCAGATGTAAGTTTCTGGATTGACCAGTAGTGGTAGTAGTAATATTAGTAGTAGTAGTAGTAGTAGTAGTAGTAGTAGTAGTAGTAGTAGTAGTAGTAGTAGTAGTAGTAGTAGTAGTAGTAGTAGTAGTAGTAGTAGTAGTAGTAGTAGTAGTAGTAGTAGTAGTAGTAGTAGTAGTAGTAGTAGTAGTAGTAGTAGTAGTAGTAGTAGTAGTAGTAGCAGCAACAACAACGACGACGACAATAACAATAACAACAACACAAACCACAACAACTAATAACAACGGCACCAATGACCAAAAAAGAGTCTCCCAGTCCCACCCACCTCCAGCCGTCCTTGCTGTCTCCCCCGAAGATCCCGTCCACTACGTTGGCCATGAACTGACCAAAGGCGACCATGGCGATGTTGGTGGACACCAGACTGCCCCGCGCGTAGGAGGGCGAGCACTCGGCCAGGTACATGGGGATCGTGGTGGACGTCAAGCCTGTGGCACAGACAGAGAAATAGGGAAATAAAAGATTAACCATAGCAGAAGTCGTAGTTTTAATATATTAGAGGGCGAAACACCGTTAAGATAGATATGTATATTGAGCATGTGTTGGGTTGGGTTGGTTTAACGTCCAACCGCAGCATTATATAGGCTATATTGTGGACGGGCTCCAAGACGTACGTCTGACAATTTTATGTGCGGCCACACACGAGACAGGGCGGGGATACCATGCATCCTGTCTCAGCCGGTCACATTATACTGACACCGACCCAACCAGTAGGAAACGCAACAGCCAGGATTCGAACTCGGGACCTTTTGCGTCGGAAGCCGATGTTCTACCCCTAGACCACCGCGCCCCCATATTGAGCATGTACGGGCCCTGAAAAAATATATAACACAGAACATCCCTTGCAGTTGGAGATAATTAAAGTGAAGACGCACAGATCGGAAATAAGAGCATGCAAACATCAGATACATAAAGCTAAGAATACGCCAAATCTACACGACAGTAAGTCGTTCTGTGCACATTAAAGAATTCTTGCTGGCGGACATTAAAATGTCAACCGGGAAGGTGTCACCAATTATCAGTCTGGAAAATACTGCCCCTTTTCCTATTATTGAGTTTTGAAAATGAGATCGCAATTACCAGGCAGACAGGTGTTGGTTTGATTATATATTATATAAATTTGTTCGTGCCATAACTTTCCGTCTTTTCCTGTTTTGCATTCGTTTTCATTTATTAGTGTTTCCGACCGGATATAATTGCTCGAGTTCCTACACATCTATCTATCTATCTATCTATCTATCTATCTATCTATCTATCTATCTATCTATCTATCTATCTATCTATCTATCTATCTATCTATCTATCTATCTATCTATCTATCTATCTATCTATCTATCTATCTATCTATCTATCTATCTATCTATCTATCTATCTATCTATCTATCTATCTATCTATTTCTCTCTATCTTCTATCTATCTATCTATCTATCTATCTATCTATCTATCTATCTATCTATCTATCTATCTATCTATCTATCTATCTATCTATCTATCTATCCATCTGTGTGTCTATGTATTATATCTATGTATCTATGAATGCATGTACCCATCTATCTAACTCTTTTCTCTGTATCTCTCTTTCATTCTTTCCTTCTCTGTCAGTCTCTCTCTCTCTCTATTTCTCTCTCTCTCTCTGTCTCCCCCCTTCTCTCTCTCTCTTCTCTCTCTCTTCTTCTTCTTCTTCTTCTTCTTAACAGGCTTTTATTTTTGTGAAACCTTTCACCATGTATCTATCTCTAAGTCGCAGTCGACATTTCGCACCAGGCCCTTTCCCCACTGAGCAGACCTTGTGAGCGAGAGTCGAGAGCTCTGGTGTCGCCACACTGACCGCACTGACCCTCTGTGGTCCAGGAGGTGCAGAGATAAGTCCTCGCCACATGCAACCACAGGCTTACACATCAAAGGGCAGAGAGAGAGAGGGAGAGAGAGAGAGAGAGAGGGGAGAGAAAGAGAGAGAGAGAGAGAGAGAGAGAGAGAGAGAGAGAGGGAGGGAGAGAGAGAGGGAGAGGATCAGGTATTACAAAGACCAGAGAGAGGGATGAAAGTTTATTCATCTGTTGAAATATCTTTCCATCTTGTCATTTTCTGAAAATTCCCAGCAAAGTACTGCCATAACATTTATAATACCCATTTCCAAGCTCGCAGATTCTTTAAATTTTGATGTTGTTAGATGACACACATGGATAGGTTGATAGTGTTGATTTGACAACCAAATAAGAAGAGAATGAGGAAAACGGAAATAGTTAAAAAAGCAAAGGAGAAAAAGAGGAGGAGAAGGAGATGTAGTAAGAGGAGAGGGAGAACGTTGAAGAAAAAAATAAGTTGAAAAGGATTTTGATAAAAAGGAAAGAAAAAGAAAGAAGAACTACATGAGTTTTTTGTGCTGAGTGTAATGAACGGTTCTTTTAAATGACTCACGCCATAAACTCAGATTAATATAAATGTAAGACTAGTTTAAGTCCTGCGTCATTAACGACTAAAACGATATTTTCGATTTTAAACCTAGACATAAAAACGTCATCACTTAAAGCCAAGCCCGCAATGTTAGACGATACGCCGACCATTAATCAAATGCGGAGCTGCCAACCCTACAACCATCAAAATGTTATCAATATCAGCCAAACAAGAAGAGGGAAATAGTTAAAATACTCCACAAATACGCTTGCAGTGTTGCCGGGTTGGTCGCTCTGTTGATGGCCAGCTCTGACAAGGCTGGTGCGTCAGCAAGCCCGATTAGGACCACTGCCCACTCGACTCGCGGCAGGAGCCTGGGCAATGTTTGCTGCTATAGAGGGCGTTCTGGGTTGACAACCTCGATATTATGGCGGGCCAATATTTCCATGTTGACGTAGGAACCTCGGCAATTACACGAGAAATATCAAGAACCGCAGCTGTCAGAAACAGAGGCCAAGATTGTTAGCCTATTGCCTCCAACTTCCATGTCTCTCCGTCTCTCTGACTCTGTCTCCCTGTCTCCCTGTCTCCCTGTCTGTGTGTTTATGTCTGTATGCCTCTCTCTCTGTCTGTCTGTCTGTCTGTGTGTCTATGTCTCTATGCCTCTCTGTCTGTCTGTCTGTCTGTCTGTCTCTTTTATCCCTGTCTCTACCTCTCTCACACACATACCTTAGTATTTCTCGCCCCTTACTCACGCCCGCCTTTCTCAGATCCACCGTCCCTTTACCGTTGTTTTATATAAAATACCTGTACAGTGCACTACAATTTATTATAACGCGAGGATCTCTTCTACTTTAACCTCTCCTATATCTGTAAAAAAAAAACAACAGATTCGTATACGGCGACAGGGCCCCAGAATGGAAGCCAATGCCCCAGGTCGCAATGATCGGTGTCAACCTGACCGGCTGAGACAGAAGTCATGCAACCCCCACACTGTTACTGTGTGTGTGTAACATCACGTAAAGTGTCAGTCGTTAGTCTTGGGACTCGTCCACAACATAGCCTATATATTGCTGATGTTGGACGCTAAGCAACCTACAAACAAAACGTGATGCTCCATACTTGTACCCCTATAAGCACTTTCAGCAGCCACTAGCTGTATTTCTCAAATAATAATCTGAGGTCGCCAAAAGTGGAAGGATAGGTAGGTTGAGTTGAGTTGGTTCCTAACGTCCAAGGGTGGTACTCTACAGACACCATGATATCGTTCTCTCTCTCTCTCTCTCTCTCTCTCTCTCTCTCTCTCTCTCTCTCTCTCTCTCTAATCTCATGCAGTCTGTAGAGTACCAACCTTGGAAGTTAGGATCCGGCTCAAGTCAACCCAACTCTCCTTCCACTCTTGGCGACCTCAGAAAATAATTTGATTATTATTTGAGAAATAGAGCTAGTGGCTGATGAAAGTGCTCATAGAGGTACAAGTATGGAGCATCACGTTTTGTTTGTATGTTGCTTAGCGTCCAACATCAGCAATATATAGGCTATGTTGTGGACGAGTCCCAAGACTAACGACTGACAATTTTACGTGCTGTTACACACACACACAGTAACAGTGTGGGGGTTGCATGACTTCTGTCTCAGCCGGTCAGGTTGACACCGACCATTGCGACCTGGAGCACTCTGGGGCCCTGTCGCCGTATACGAATCTTTTTTTTTCTTTTTTTTTTTACAGATATAGGAGACGTTAAATTAGAAGAGATCCTCGCGTCATAATAAATTGTAGTGCACTGTACATGTAGTTTATATACACCAACGGTAAAGGAAGGGTGGTTCTGAGAAAGGCGGGCGTCAGTAAGGAGCGAGAGTTACTAAGGTGTGTGTGTGCGAGAGAGGTAGAGACAGGGATAAAAGAGACAGACAAAGGTTGGTACTCTACAGACTGCATCAGATCGTTCTCTGTAGAGCTAAGGAGAGATTTCTTTTCTATCCCTCTCTCCTGTTTTAACGTCTTGTAGATTCCCTTGGAGGATCCTATACGGCGAGACTACCTGAGAACCGCCATAGTGTCATTTTATAGAAGATCTAAATTTTGTCTCCGTTTGCGCGCTTTCTGGTCTCTATTTGAAGACTAGGGAATGTACCCACGGCGTCGTGGCAGCTTCCAACTCTACGTAAGCTCTTCTTATTCGCAAATTTAATCTCCAGGTGAGTCGTAGGTTAACCACAACTTTCTAACTACGTCAGGTGGCTATTGGTGTTTTCTCAATCCTAATTGGCGTTCACGAGGGTTTATCGCGGTCCTTAACTGAGGAATTAGAGACTATTTTTGATTGTTGAAGAGCGATGAAGCCATGTCAATTTCCACCGAGAAAACATCAACACGTAGCACCAGAAAATCTTGAAACAGAACCCTAATGGGTCCAGAACGCGAGCACTTACCGCTGAGCGTGAGTACTCTCAACACAGTGGTAATTAGCTGGTTGAAAGCTTCCCTCGAGTCTGGTGGGCGGGGAGGGAGGGAGG
>RQTK01000303.1:47466-54966 GCA_003991915.1 Elysia chlorotica
GAGAGAGAAAGAGAGAGAGATAGAGAGAGAGAGAGACAACAGCAGACAGTAGACAGAGACAAAAAGAGACATAAAGTGAGAGAAAGATAGAGGGACTGAAATGACCAAAGTTTGGCATGGTTGGTGCTGCAATATCGAACGTCCATTTAATTAGGCTAGGACGTAATCTTGGCCAATCTATAATCAATGTATGGAGCGGCTGGGCTTACCGGGTGGGTAGTTGGATACTGGGAGAGTACTCGCCCCGTCTCTCCCGCCCCAAACTCCCCGCTGTGTACTAGGCTATCAACCAGACCAGTCCCAATCTGTCTGAACTATGCAGTGTGCAGTACTTTGCATTATGGGCTTGGGCAAGCAGAAAGAGGTATTAGAGGAAATATGCTGGGAGCGGAGTAAAATGAGTTATTGTAGGGAAACAGGTAATTTGAAATGTTCAGACAGGCATGTAATTATACTAACAAAGAATAGTCACAAAAGTGAGCTGATTTAGAAAGGCACGGCTAAGAGAGGGACAGAGAATCCATTGCATTAATTTCGCACTGTGATGCATTTTATGATTAAAACTAGATTTAAATAATGCACAGGGAGAGAGAGACACACAAACAGAGAAATAGAGAGAGAAAGAAAGAGAGAAAGAGAGAGAGAGAGAGAGAGAGAGAGAGAGAGAGAGACAGACAGAGAGAGAGACAGACAGACAGAGACAGAGACAGAGAGACAGGCAGAGAGACAAACAAAGACAGAGAGAAAGAAACAGACCGACACAGAGAAAGTTATAGTGACTAAAATGGCTAGCGTATGTCTGTCTAGTATGCACTTTTGTCTTTCCAAGCGGCCAAAAACGAGTAACATTCAATTAACCTTGCACAGTAGGCGTATTCTGGTCGGTGATATTTTTTTTATTAAGATATAAAAGCAAGGGCAATTCGTGCCTTAATTAGGTAATCCAAAGTTAGAAACCACAAAACTCTGAGGCCGCAAATGCTATTAAAGAATAAAGTATAAAATCATTTCTTGCTCGAAGTCTTCTCTATAATTTACTAAATATAAAAACCTGTTAAAAAAAGATGCAGCGTGCGTCAGAGGATTCTATAAACTGAATCAGCAAATAAGTTCTTTGATACAGCGTCCGTGGGCATAATCTCTGGACTGTGAAGGAATTTTTCGTGGGCGATTTTAAACACGCCACAGATAGATCCACTTGGATTAAGGATGTCTTTTCTGGCTTATTAAAAACGCATTATAAGCCTAAAAAGCTATGCAAAGCGATTAAAAGACTTTTAAATATAGTAGGGACAACATAAAAAAAAAGATACAGATTATTTTTATGAGAAAGCTTTGATTTTTTTCTGAGCAGGGCAACTTGAGTCTGATTTTATCTCATTGCTTTCAGATCTGACAATGAACTGCCAAGGCTACCAAAGGATCACGCTAGCGCGCGTGCTCATCATTGGAGTTCTTATAATATCGGGAACTGTGCTAAATTAGCATCTGAGGCCATGATTCCTTTATCTGGCTCCTATCGCGATGCTGGCGACAGGACATCATGCCGCACAGTTCTAGCACCAGGATCGCTCTGGGTGCCCTCAAGCCTGCCAGGGTGACAGACAGACAAGGTCAAGGTCACTCTGCTCAACGCGGCTGCCAGGGATGTGATCATCGGGGTCCTATGGGGCATTCTACGGTCTCAAATTCTCAATTGTTTTAATCAAACTCTTTTCATCTCCCTTGGACCCTTATTCGGAAAGACTGTCTATATATAACCCACAAATCGGTTTAAACAAAGACTAGGTTTAGAAAATGAAAGCAGCGCGCTCTATCGTAGATCACGAGTAAAAACGAAGAAACAATGCACTCGAGCCACAAGAGGTGAGAGCTCTCGGATGTTATATTTAATGCATAGGTGTTAATCAATTAACAGGGAATGGCCGCGGTAAGAGCGGGCGGGGATAGAGAGCGACATTAATTAAGAGAACAAGAGAAAAAGTGAGAGATAGGCACGACAGACAAACAGCTGTTGTTTGGCGTCTGGTTGAAAATATAACGCAGGGAAACCAAAGACATGTTTATTGGAAAGGCATATTGTATTTATCATAGTGTATGTTTTGCATTTAAAAAACAAGACACTGTCTCTGCACAGTCGGTCCTGATCACTAAGGAACCGACAGGGATTTTAATGCTCAAAAGGGAACCGGTGGAGGTATCAAGAATTACAAAGGAACTGTCAGGGGTTTTAATGACCAATAGGGAACCTACAAGGGTTGCAATAAACACTTAGGAAATGATATGAGTTTAAATGATCAATAGAGAACCAATAGGAGTTTTTTTCAAAGACCGCCAGGACTCGACATGGATCCATTCTAATCTCCATCTCATTGTGAGTCTGATTATCAGCACTCCACATGAGAAGTTGGGCGCAGCTTAAAAGCGCTTTGTCTGCAGCCAAGCTTCCGTCTCGAGACAGCAGGAGAGCGAATATCTCCCTTGGGCCTTTTTTTCCTAAGATTTCTTTGTAAAGTTGATTGCGCCAGGGGACGTAACTTCATTATTCCTTTACAAATTAAGACGAAACGTGAGGGATTAAAACGCAAAGGGAACCTTCGTGAAGGAATCCTCGAGGAAGCCAGGGGAGGTAAAACTAATCTAAGATTGAGGGAACTTGTTAGCAGGGGCAAAAACCAATGTGAAATGCGTGTCTCGTTTATAAATATCGGTTGAACATTTCTTGCGGAGATCTTGTTAATGTTTTGGACGGGTAAAGGGGAGGGGGTGGTGGAAGTGGTAGAGCCTTGGACTCTCAATTGGGAGGTATTTGGTATCGAACCCACGATTTGGGCAAATCTACTTTCAGATTACTCTCAATCGGAAATTTTTTGGTATCGAACCCACGATTTGGGCAAATCTACTTTCAGATTTCGTACCATACTGGTTTGAAACAGGACTACTGGTATTCCGACACTTTGTCTGGGTGGGAGCACGAAAAATTGCCAGACTTGGGACCCGCCCCCGATAAAGCTTAGCTGCTGACACTGGGAGCTAAGAAAACCAATAAAAACAGAGTGGTCCCGCAAACCTTGATATTTCGGTAAGCAGCAGGAGAAACGCCAGTCTGACAATCGAATCAAATCCTTTTATTTAGCTTTCTTAAATTTGTTCAGCCAGTTTAAGTAATTATCTAAAACATCAGTTGACATCTTTTGAAATAAGTAGAATGCGCGTTCACATATTTTGTTTGTGTTTTTATTCTTTCCACGAAACACTCTTATGTTAATAATTATGATAAAGTGTATGTTTTAAAAGGCATCTAACATGAACATGTTTAAGGGGAAGAAAAGGATTACGGGGTTACCTGCTAATGCCGTAACTTGAAATTCTAAAACTTTTAGCCATTCAGTTTTGTATAAGGTACGAAATAAATTTCGCTTCTGCATAGTTTTCAGTTTCATTTTCTTCAATAACTGTTGTCTTTGTCCTCGATATCATTCTTTTCTCACTGCTAGTCCTTGTGGTTACCCGAGCATTTCTTCTCTCTACAGAAGGTCTACACAGCTTGAGGTATACCTGTCTCATTTTTGTTACTTCTTTCGCTGTGCCCTATCTCTGTTGTTTTTATCTGTATGTGTCTCTCTTTATATCTCTCTCTACTTATCTGTCTATCTTTCAGATAGAGAGAGAGGAGCATTAAATGCAGTTATGTGGAGTAATGAAAGTTATCACAATTGATAATAAATTTGCTTTTTCAAGTTCAAAAAGTTCACTATCTATTCATAGTGATCTCGTTGTCACTTGACAAGGATAAAATCACACATCTACGCCAATAATAGGCAACCATGATAAAGACATTAAACGCACAACGAAAAATATTATGCCTGTTGACTGAGGTACAAGTTAGACCAACAACTTTGTATCAATATTATGCTCTTATAAATTTTACCCCTTCATTATTTTCTATAACATGTATATAAGTTTCCTACACCATTTTGTTCACCCCCTGGATTTATACCTCTTAAACTCTTTATCTCTCTCACTCTCTCTCTCTCTCTCTCATTCTCTGTCTCTTTCTCTCTTGCTCTCTCCCTCTCCCTTTCTCTCTCTCCCTAACTCTCTATCTCTCATTCTCCCTCAGTCTATCTCTTTCTCTATCTCTCTCTCTCTCTCTCTCTCTCTCTCTCTCTTCTCTATCTCTTTCTCTCTTGTTACCCGATGCCCGTTGTCCTGTCCCTTCTCCTGTTTACATTTTCATCGCCCTCATAAATCAATTGGCTTCCTGTACTCTTCCAAAACAAAATAACAGTTAACCGGAAGAATTGATCGGAAACTCTCTCTACTCTCTCTCTCTCTCTCTCAGAGAGAGAGAGAGAATCTCTATCTCTTTCTCTCTTGTTACCCGATACCCCTTTGTCCGGTCCCCCTTCTTCTGTTTACATTTTTTATCGCCCTCATAAATCAATTGGCTTCCTGTACTCTTCGAAAACAAAATGACAGTTAACCGGAAGAAAATTGATCGGAAACTCTCTCTCTCTCTCTCTCTCTCTCTCTCTCTCTCTCTCTCTCTCTCTCTCTCTCTCTCTCTCCCTCCCTTTCTTCTCCCCTGTCTGTGGCGTATTTCGTCAGTTTCTATGAATGGGCCGGCACTAGACGAGTGGCTTTCACGTGGGGACATGGATGGCCCTTGACTTCACGCCATTGAGTTCTGGGCTTCTTTCTGGCTCTGGCCGGATGGTCATCGGACGGACGCTGACTGATTCATTCCTCCACATAACTGTATTTAGTCCTCTACACCAGTGCATTCTTTCAATTTTCCACTTAACTGCATCCATTCACTCCTTCACATACCTGCATTCATTCCTATACATCAGTGCGTTCTTTCAATTCTCCACATAACTGCATTCATTCATTCCTTCACTAAACTGCATTCACTCCTTTCGTTCATTCCTCTACATAAGTTCACTCCTTTCTCCACATAACTGCATTCCTTCCTTCCTCCACATAACTGCATTCCTTCCTTCCTCCACATAACTCGACACAACACAATATCCATTCATTCCTCCACATAACTGCATTCATTCATTCCTCCACATAACTGCATTCATTCATTCCTCCACATAACTGCATTCATTCATTCCTCCACATAACTGCATTCATTTCAAAAGCTAACAACGCAGTGGTAAAAACGATCGAGTTCTCTTTTGTTTTGTTTCGTTTTGTCTTGGACGAGTGCCAGGTTTTGATTGAGTTGTTACAGGCCGTGTACTCACGTCAGCAAAGATCGTGTGTGTGAAAAAGGGAAGAGAAAGGGGGGGGGGGCAGAAATGACTTGCAACAGTTGATAAAATGATCGTAGTATGACTCGTTAAAAAGCCAGAGTCATCACAACCAACGGGGTCGATATAAGAATGTTAAAATAGAGTCTAGACTCTAGACATTGGCTAGAAAGAAAAAAAAGAAAGAAACGCAAAGCGGAATGTTTGTTGTTGTTTTCTGATGCACTGTTTGAGCATGGAATGTTACAGAATACTCTTGTATTTCCGTTTCGGGTGGAATATCAATTTATGTGTTTTTAGTAGATCTGTTCAGACTTCCACAGGTTTCCTCGCGGTATTCGAAAAACAACAACAACAACAACACATGCATATTATAATTATTTGCTATGGATTCAACTGTCTGTCTGTCTGTCTGTCTGCCTGTCTGTCTATCTGTTTGCCTGTCCGTCCGTCTGTCTGTCTATCTGTCTGTCTGTCTGTCTGTGTATCTGTCTGTCTATCTGTCTGTCTATATGTCTGTCTGTGTGTCTGCCTGCTTGTCTGCCTATGTGTGTGTCTGTATGTGTGTCTGTGTCTGTCGCCTGTCTGTCTGTCTGTCTCTGTGCCTGTCTGTCTGTTTCTGTCGTCTGCCTGTCTGTCTGTCGCTTGGTCTGTCTGGCTTTCTCTGTTCCAGAGAATATTAAACTCTGCGTCTTTTAATGTCATCAACTTTAAATCGAACGAGCAGTCCATAATTTACATTCATATTCTCCTCTTACTTTTCTTGTTTTCCTTAAGTTTAATCTTAAAATTTTATTTACTCGAAACTGTCAAGATTCGTCGGCAAAATCATTCATAGGTGTAAACCAACAGATTGTTATGCACCATTCAAATTGCAGACAGTGGCCAGACGTGTAAAACTCAGAGTTATACTCTTGGCGCCCAATCTAATGACCGGCTCAATTTTAAGTATCTCGTTATTTTCTCCTACATTTGTTTACGCCTCGGGTTGAATGTAAAACCTAGAGCTTTCGATTCCTCCCTGATTTTGCATTTTCAAGTTTGTCGTTTTCCAAAACTTTTTGGGCCATCTTGTTTTTGTAATGACAATACTTTCACATCTAGGATATAACTAGACTACAACGGCTGTACAAAAGAGAACCTTTGTCTCTAATCATGTCCCCCCCCCCCCTTTTTTTTTATCTTTGTGCATGAAACAAGTTTTCTTCTAATTTGCATCTTATTTCTTTGCAAAGTGTTTGGGCATATTGTGTCGTTGCTTTTATCGTATGCCGATTTTACGTAAGTTGTTATTGTTTAGTTCAGTGGTCTCTGAAATTCTGCTCTTTTGCCGAGAGTCATAAAGAAGAAAGCTGCGTTTTTATGTAACTGATGTAGAGATGTGGCGTTGGTCTTAACCAGTTTTAATGCCTGGTTGTTTCCGCGAAGCTCTGGGTTTTTAAATTACACAGTCCATGACTTTTCTACTTTAAATCATCTCGATACACACACACACAACATTATCTTCAACGTGATGCCAATCACTAAGTTAGACGAAATTGCATTGATCATTTTAGTTTTCTCTGCCTTTATCCTGCAATCTGATCCATAAATGCAACACACATAGGCGAGAACAGGTCTGGGTATCGAAAATCGATCACAAAAGGCTCTTATGAGCAAACTTCAAACATGGCAAAAAACGATTGTGTTAGTGAACACTCGTCAACAAGTTGTTTGTTCTTAATAACATGGATATTTGACAGAAAGCCCTTCCGACGTGTACAAAGAACACCCCTTTGCATTCCGGAAAAATGTGCACAAGCTGCGCAATATGGCAACGTTTTTCTGGAAACTTAAGAATTGTAATTTAATGGAACAGGAATAGGGTAAGTACATGGGCACCGTACTTTTCAGTATGGATTGGGGAAAATATCAATTGTGAACGCGTTCTAAGCTTGTTGTCATGGAAAGGAAGCTATTGTTTTGCCTTGAAGGTGTATATTTTTGAATGACTGCTACATCGTGTCTTTTTAATTGCTCTTAAATTTTATTATCTGTGGATGATTGGAGTAATTATTCATCTAAGGTCTAAAATATATCCCCATCCTGGTACCTTTCGAGAAGAATGTAGAGTTGAATATATCCCGATTTTTCTGCCTTTCCATTAGGTTAAACATATAGGTCTATCACCATTTGAGTACTTTCCATTAGGTTAAAAATATAAATCTAAACGCCATTCTGGTGCCTTTCCATAGAGTCA
>RQTK01000303.1:59966-74966 GCA_003991915.1 Elysia chlorotica
TAGAGAGAGAGGGAGATAGAGAGAGATGGAGGGGCAGAAAGAGAGAGAGAGAGCGCGCGAGAGAGAAAGAGAGGCAGAGACAAAATAATACAGACACATACATAGACAAAAACAGAGACAGAAATACATACAGAGAGACATAAAGACAGGCCGACATAGGAGAAATCGAGACAGATCTTCAAGAAGTGGGTCCTGACAGAAACCGGAAAAGCAAAATGATGACCTGTACTATGAGAGCAGCCTGTGAGCGCGGTCCTCTAATCGAAGACAACTTCCCTGGAGGACAACTGGAAGGCATGTCGCCAGGGAGGAAGGTTCACTCAAGGGCAGACAACTTTTCGGAAGGACAACGAAAGTGGGGGTAGGGTGGGGTGAGGTGATATCTTTCTTGGATTGACAGTAAAGATAACGTTCTATGAGAGTGTATTAAACTATAATCAGCCACCATTGCTCAAAAAAGAAAGAGCAGAAACAGCACCTACAAGATCATCATCAACATCATCATCATCATCATTATCTTCATAATCAACCATCATTACAACCACCACCGTCAGCAACATCATTATCATTATTATCCTTACAACCAACCTCATCCTCATCCTGGCCTGTATTCCTTATGAGGTACTTCCGCATTCAAACTTAGTCTAAAAAGCTGTCTGTTCCATTTCATTTTACCATTTGAATGTACCAAATTGAAAAATTTCGCTTTATAAAATTCTTTTATAGAATTTTGTTAGAAACTTAGGCGACGTAAAACGTATGTGTATATTAATAATTTTAACATTTAAAAATCTTCAACGACGTGGTTTCTGCCGATCCCGAGTCAACAGGTTGGCTTGGATTAACGCGGTGTGTGCCACTTTATTTTTTATGTTCACATTAGCGGCAAACAAAAATAACGGGTGTGCACATTCGTGCTTTGTGAATGCCGCTCATACATGACCCATTCCTAAACTCCAAACAGTGCTAGGAGTGTTGGTCGCGATCAGTCTGAAGGTAGTTTTTACCAATGTAATTCAGATTAATTTACTCTGGTGACATGTACCTTGCATAAAAGACGGGTTCAAATAAAAACGCCCATCCTGCAAAGTTAGAGGAAATTCATTCTCGAAATATTACCTTTCCTTTTATGTTCTCGTGTGGGCTTTTATCCCTCCAATATTTTTACCTTTATTGCCAAAGTAATTTTCTTTGTTGTTGACATTATGCCCAAACCGTGAATCTGTGAGAGCACAGTCGTCTTGATTAAGTATTTTTGCCACGTCCGCTACAAACGCAGTTTTTTTTTACTTGCACTCTGTCCATTCTGCTTTAGTATAAGAGATCAATAACCAATTAAGATCTAACTCCAGAACGACAAGAAAAGACGAAATGTATGGACGAGGTTCTAATCGACTGGTACAGAGAGCCATTGTATCCCTGCATATTCTCTGTGAGGCAGTATGGTGAGTAGACGTTAGTTTTGGGACCCATTCACAATATAACCTATATAGTCCTGATGCTAAGCAACAAACTCAAACTAAAAATCAAGGACGAGGTTCGAACCTGCCCATATAAAACGCTCCATGATATTGTTCAGACAATAACAGACCCACTAATCCCTCAGCCATTCACACCACAACCCATTGAATAGATGAGTTGAGTTGGGTTGGTTTAACGTCCAACAGTAGCACTATTTAGGCTATATTGTGGACGGGCCCCAAGACGGACGTCTGACAATTTTATGTGCTTCCACACACGAGACAGGGCGGGGATACCATGACTCCTGTCTCAGCCGGTCACATTATACTGACACCGACCCGAACCAGTAGGGAGACACCGACCCAACCAGTAGGGAGCGCAACAGCCAGGATTCGAACTCGGGACCTTTTGCGTCGGAAGCCGATGTTCTACCCCTGAACCCCCCCCTCTTGACTAGATGATACAACCTGTAACTACATGTAGTAAAACTGCTAGACTAGAAAGGAAATTCCCCAAAGTATAACTGCTTCATGCCACTTGCATCACGGCCGCCAGGCGGTAAACCATCGTCTACTGTTGAGAGCACACAAAGAACTCTGGTGCTTTTGCGCTCCCCTGAGGAATTGTTCTGATTACTTGTGGCCGATGCTGTCCCTTCACATCGATAGCGATAGCGCCAGGATTATTGGTCTAGACCAGGCCCGTGTCCCCTGGATGCGGGCATGTAATTTGCCGGTATTCAAACATCTTCGCCACAAGAAATACTTTTCAATAGCGTTTAATTTTTGTGTCGTTATAATCACCGTAGCGATTAATGCTAAAACGCCATTGACTTATCTTGCCGAGATGGGTACCGCATGAGCAGGTCGTTCATAGAAACCAACATCTTCAAGCAGTGAAAGTGATCTTCTTCATAGTTCAACATTACCTAAGTCTTAAAAAAGCCCCTATCCGGCGACGGGATCTTAACTCTTGATTTCACATTATAGTGACCTAACCAATAGGCTCGAACCCGGACCTCGTGTTTCAGAAGCATATGTCCACAGCTACGGCGCCCCCCCTCCCCCCTTCCTTACCCCAGTTCAGGGTACCTCTAACTCTGCTTGGAGCATAATTATTTTTAAAAGAAAGTGGTTAGTGTGTTGCGACAGTTAGATCTAGTGCTATCGTGAAGTGCGAATCGATGTCACATAGCAGGTGCGGGTTCGACTCGCTCCAAATCATTGCAATTTTACTTGTCATTTCGTATGCCGTCCTATTAATCATCTACTGGTGGAGAGATAGATGTAAAGGCTTGTGGTTGCTTCTTTTTCTACAAAAAGAAACCGGAAGGTGCGAGTAATTCTTTAGGATAATACTTTTTTAAATATTTGATTTCCCCCCGACAAGCCTTGTAGTAAAATAAACAGATCTGTGAAGCGTATGCAAAGGGGTTATATCTATTGACAACAACTGTAAGGCAGGCCAAGCATTCTTCCAGTTAAATCTGAAGATTTGGAACATGTACAAGCAGCAGCTGTTAGCATTCAATGTCGTCTCTTTTCTTTCACCCAGACTACATGCAGCAGTCTATTTAAACAATGACGTACAGTTTATCTTATGTTTCAGGTTCCTATAGCCATTTTTTTGGGTGAGAGTGGGAGCTCACGCGATTGAAGTTTTTTAAAAAGGAAGAAAAAAAACAGAGGGTGATGCAGTATGTTTAAAGGACTAAAAGAAGAAGCAAAAAGAACAAAATCCAACCCTGTCAGGTTCATTAGGCCTGTGAGATCAGCACATAATTGATTGGTAATGACATACGATACAGCTAAACAGAAATAGCATCTTTATTTGTGGATTTGTGGTAAATTGGTTTCGCCGGTAAAGATTGTCTGCACGCTATGCGTTCATACTACTTGAAGAATAGAACAAAGTTGCTTTGTGGAAAATTGGGCTTTGGACAAAAAGCCGAAAGCAATGATCGCTATACAGTTAATTAAATTTATAAGGATACACTTTTACAAAAAAAAATGGCGTTTTTCCTGGATATCTTTCCCAGCCCCAAATTTAGAATGAAAATATCAACTTCCCCGCACATAGATTGTTTTGAATATACACTCTTTCCCCAAATCCGCTGATGCCACCCCACCCCAACCTCCCCAAAGGAAAGAAAATCCCCCAGTACACATTATACTATATTATGGACAATGCGTGCTGCTTTTCTTACAGACATTGGTGTTGCTAAGCCCTACTAAATAAAACGATTGCAACATTGTCCATTGCCCATTCACCTTTATTCTGAACCGTTGGGTCATCTCCACTAGGGTGCGACACAATCGTAATCAGATTTCGAGTCTACGTCAATACCTGTCTATCTCTCCTAGAGCCCCATCTCACTCACTCAACATACAGCTCGATCGGTCCATAATAATATGGTCCATAAACAACAGGAATCCAGTCTACACGGATAGCGACTGGTCTGTCTGTTTATCTTTAATCAGTTTTGGGCTTCGTGGTCGACATGACCAGTATTATATCATGAATATCAGAGACTACTACAGTATAATAATGGCTGTGGAACGATGCTCTCAAACAAGGACAAAAATAAAGAGACGGGAAAAGGATGAGGCGGAGCATAAAAAATTGCACGACATCCAATCATACATTATGGTGGAACAGACAACCCCTCGTAAATGGCGGTATAACAGTGAGTACCGTCATTGTTATTATATATTTTGAGACTGAAACTATAAGTGCAAATAGAGATTTGTCACATGAAAACCAATTTCAGTGTTGTTGGGTTTTTTGGTGCTAGTGCCCTTTATACTTAGGTTTAGTCGCTTTTTTTTTAATCCGTTGATATTCTAATTGAAATGTATCCTTATAGTTTGTTTGTTTTCATTTAGATTTCGTGTTAAAAATAAATCTTATGAACAACTGACTTCAAAATGAGTTTACCTTTACGTAACTTTAGTCCTCTTCTTTAAAGACTTGCACGGATGAATTATAATTTTTAGAATGAATTCAATCACCGAAGTCTTCTTGTCTGGTATTTTTCTCTTAAGATTTTTTTTTATTAATCACAAAAGACTTTCTCTTTTTTTCTAAACTTCATTAAATAAAAAAGCTAAATACTCGATGCTACCAGCAATTTAAGAAGCGACTTCATTTTCATTAAATAGTTTTATTTTCCACAACTGCTCCAGCCTTGTTCTCATTACATATTTCATTCGACCGCATAGCAATATATATGCCCTAATCAGACGAGGGATGCTATATGGAAGAACCATGTCCGACCCGAATAAGGACTGCCAGTTTAGCACAGACACAGGGTCCCGGCATCTAGAAAGAATGTACGGGAAACAGTTGTGTGGTAGGATTACAAAGATATGAAGACTCGCAGAGAAGACTAGATATAAAAAAAACGGGGAAAAAATAGCCGAAAAAGAGACAGAAGCGGCAGTAAAATAGGATAAGGAGACATAGAGGGAAAGGGAGAGAGGGGGATATCCATTGCGAACGACAGATGGAGATATTATGTTGGTACCATTCAGATATTGGGTAAATAAGTTTCAATAGAGTATTTTTACTCCAAATAATACCGGATACGAACACAGGTTACGCAACCCAAAACAGAGAGCAAAACCCAGAGTAAAAGCTATAAATCAAATCTTCATCTCAGTGTCGTGTCTCCTTCCTGTTCAAAGTCCAAAGTCCTGCCAGAGAGGAAGCTTGAAGTGTAATAAAGTCTCTCAAAGTTGAACCTCGACAGAGGAGAGTGGCACCTCCAAGCCATCAATCTCGGCAGTCTCCCCCAGTGAAAGATGCTTCACGCCACAACTCGCTACTACTGAGCAAATAGTGGAGACAGGGGCGGACCAGGGGGAGGAATCGATGTTGTCCCCGGGGCTAGCAAAACCGTATTACTATACACAAGGCATCTGAGTCTTTCTATCTCTCTCCCTCTCTCTCTCTCTCTCTCTCTCTCTCTCTCTCTCTCTCTCTCTCTCTCTCTCTCTCTCTCTCTCTCTCTCTCTCTCTCTCTCTCTCTCTAGAGAGAGAGGGAGGGAGGGAAAGAGCTGTTTCCTTTATATTATATTATGTTCGTACATAGGCGTGCGTACATTATATTTATGTTTTTGCTTTTTCGTAATATAGATTAGAAGGGCTTTTGTTTATTATTTGTACAGGAGAAGCATATTATTGAGGCGAGACGTCTTTTACGTATAATTAACACGATTTTTTGAAGTGCGTTGTTTTAAGTTTAATCGTATAATTAAAATAATTCTGCTTTATTAAAATCAACGCGCTCCATAGAGAATTCACAATCTGCGCAAGCGGAAAGTGTTGCATAGCTAACTATTTTCATGTCAGTTTTTCTCGCAATTCTCATTCGTGAGATACACACCATCTTGAAACGAAAGTACTAGAACGATATTGTGAACATAATTATAGTTAGCAAAAGGTGAACGTGCGGCGTAACACTGAAGAACAACACGCAGTGTAGGTCCTGATAACTTACCATCAGATTATTGGTTATGAAGTATTGGCTCCTAGTTGTACTGAACAACCACTAATTATCCGTAGTTAAGTAAACATTAGGAGTAAGTATGAAAGAAATCAATACGACAGCAGTACTACTTGTGATTTTTTTTCAAAGCGTAGAGGACGTGTACTACACAGAATCATACAGTTTGACTTTCTCAACATCTTTTTTTCTCTTAATGCCCATCTCTCCATTTTTCTTACTTTCTTTCTATCTATCCAACTGTCTCTCGCGTAAGCTCGCCTTCCCCTTCTTTCTATATTTTATCTGCTTGTCTGTTCTTTCTCTCTCTCTCTCTCTCTCTCTCTCTCTCTCACACACACACTGTAATTCACCGTCAGTCTTGTATATCTATCTATCTGTCTATCAAACTATCCAATTATTTATTAATCAATATAAATATATTTTGCTGTTTTCTAAATGAGCGAGCCCTTCTTTCTTGAAATATCACAAGACCAAGTTGTCAGGATCAATGGTCCGGTATTTTTTTGTTGTCGCTGTTTTGTTGTTGTTGTTGTTGTTGTTGTTGTTGTTGTTGTTGTTGTTGTTGTGTTATTCTTTTGCTGTTTTGTGTGTGTGTGTGTGTGTGTGTGCATATTTTCTAAACGACCTGATTTTCACGTTTCAATGATGCATAGTTTTAAATGAATTAAGAAGAGTCCTATCTGGTTTAATTTGGATATCATTTGCACAGAAATGTTAATAGTTTCATATCGCGCTTTCCTATTCCTTTAAAATAAAAATACGCAAACAAAGATAAAATCATAAAAGAGTTCAAAGTTGCTCTTGCGATATTATCTATTACTTTTATTGCCAAAGAAATAAATCTATTTAAGTTATTCGCATTAACCTTTAAGCACTACAACGTATAACTTTTGAAAAATAAATGAAGGTAAAGAACATAATTATTAAAAGAGCCACAAACAAAAACCTGAATGTAGAAAAAAAATCGTGGAGCTTACAATGAATTCTATTAGGCCCAAGTACGTTGCGAAATATGAGACAGAGAGAGAGAGAGAGAGAGAGAGAGAGAGATTGAGAGAGAGCGCGCGCGAGAGAGAGATAGCTGCTTCCTTTATATTATATTATATTCGTACATAGGCGCATGTAAATATATTTTGTTTATGCTTTTTATAACATGGATTAGAAGGGAGTTTGTTTATTAACTGTGCTGCTGGAGAAGCACAGTATTGAAGCGAAACGCCTTTTACGTATAATTAACAAGATTTTTTGAAGTGCGTTGTTTTAATTTTTTTCATAAGTATAATTAAAATTAAAAATCAACGCGCTCCTTATAGAATGCAATGTCTGTACAAGCGGAAAGTGTTGCATAGCTAACTATTTTCATGTCAGTTTTTCTTGCAATTCTCATTCGTGTGATACACACCATCTTGAGACGAAAATACAGGAATATTGTGAACATAATAGTTTAGCAAAAGGTGAACGTGCGGCGTAACACTGAAGAACAACATGCAGTGTAGTCCGGATAACTTACCATCAAATTATTAGTTATGAGGTATTGACTCCTAGTTGTACTGAGCAACCCCTAATTATCCGTAGTTAAGTAAAGTTAAGTAAGGAGTAAGTATGAAAGAAATCAATACGACAGTAGGTCTACTTGTGATTTTATTCAAAGTGTAGAGGACGTGTATTACATATTATACACAATCATACAGTTTTACTTTCTCAACATCTTTTTTTCTCTTAATGCCCATCTCTTCACCCCTCTTACTTTCTTTCTATCTATCCAACTGTCTCTCGTGTAAGGTCACCTTCTCCTCCTTTCTATAATTTGATATGCTTGTCTGTTCTTTCTTTCTCTATCTACCTCTCTCTAACTCTTCTCTCTCTCTATCTCTCTCTAACTTTCTCTCTCTCTCTCTCTCTCTCTCTCTCTCTTCACTCCTTCTCTATCACTTTATCTATCTCTTTTTCTTGTTTCGTCCATGGGTTCTACTCTATTCTATCTCCAGTTTTTCCATATCTATGCACGGCCGTTTAAATTCTCCAGACAATGCCTGAGTGGGCGGAGTCCGACGGCTGAACAGTATCGTCACTACAATTGCTATAGATCTAGAAAAAAGATTTCTAATTCTAGACTCTGATGGGAGCCACATGAGTGGAGTGATGGGATTGGCATAGAGCCCACTCTCTGTCAACGGAGGCCTCGCGATATTGGCACCGATAGCCACAACGAAAACGTGACGGAATCTTCACCGGCGTCCAACCAGAGCAGATCTATCCTAGACTTACGGAGCCAATGAGAGACCACGCCTTAGCGGGCATGATGAAGTCATCGGTTCTCGTCGCGGAGATCGCAAAGGCTGTGTTATTGAATGGAGAAGGCGCGTCTCCCAGTGTTTTTGGTCCATTGTAGTAGCAGTACATTTGAAGCCTGTACTCTGGCAAAATTATTAAAACCCGAATCCAGGCAGCTGGGCTGAAATCTCGTTGTAAATTAGTCTGGTACGTGTTATTTACTAAGAACATAACGTGTATTTTGCTGAAACTGACGGGATATTTGAAGCACCTTACTCAATTGAGCATTCTTCAATAACCTTATCGAACGTAAAACGAATGAAAGGTAAATAGACGGACCTACCGTGTAATGTTCTGGCAATAACAGTTCTCCTCTCTTCATTATAATGCATAGGTCATTATGAAATCGAGAGTATGATGTCAGAAAGATTTGTATAACTTTATTGGAAGACATGAATTCTGCTTTAGGTTTATTAAGCAAAACATCCCACAGAGGGCAGAGTAATTTTAAACGGTACAACTTACTACAGTCTTTGAAAGAGATAATAAGGTACGCAAAACAGAAACGTATGTACTTCAAACAGGCAATATGACGTTTTTTGCTTTTTGAACATGAGTCACGTCTTACAACAAAGTGTAATGTTTTTGGTGACATCGCATGCGCTATACAATAAGTCACCTGAAGGGGTTGCTACAATGTGTGCTGGGCGGTGTCGGGTTGTCGATAGTCGTTGACTAAATCTCCTTACGCCCGGGGATTACATCGGCTTGGTCGTGCCAGGCCCAATTGCCGGCGATTGATTGCGTGGCCAGGGAGGTTCTGGGAGACGTGGTATATCGCCTGGGTCCTGTGCCAGTGTGTGGGGCGGAATGGGGCATTCTAGCTAGAGATGGAACTCAGTCACTCAGTTTTCCTAGGTAGGTTGGTGCTTTCGATGGAATATTTCCTTGCGATTGTTGTTGTTGTTGTGTGTGTCTGTCTATATGCCTGCCTGCTGTCTGTATGTCTGTCTGTCTGCCTCTGCCTCTCTTTCTTTCTTGTCTTCTCCCTCTTCGTCTCTCGTTCTCTTTTGTCTCCCCCACTCTCTCTCTCTCTTTTGTCTCTCTCTCTCTCTCTCTCTCTCTCTCTCTCTCTCTCTCTCTCTCTCTCTCTCTCTCTCCCTCTCTCTTCTCTATCTCTTTCTCTCTCTCTCTCTTCTGTCTCTCTCTCTTTCGTTCAAAAACTGTTCTCTCTTTTCTCCCCTAATATTACAAAAACTGTTCTTGCTGCAGTGCCAGCCCATCAGCCACAGGAAGACTCACCCATCAAGCCATCCAGCCTCAGAGCCACAAGTCATCCAACGCTGAACACGTCACGACTAGTAATTGTAATGATCAGAGAGCATCGAAAACTGATTCGGAGCCGATGCAGCGCTCACCCTAGCACTTCTGTTATGACAATGTCCTCTGTCATGGCAGCGCTGACTCTTGGCTACTTGAGGCTTCATCGACTTGAAGAGCGCTAGTGGCAATCACAAGCATTAGGCGAACATGACTGATATAACTTTTTAACATGGGGAAAGGAAAAGAAAACATAGAGGTGGGGATATAGAATGGCTACATGATAGTTCTTGAAACATCTCTACAAACATTTTGAAGTTCAATGATCAATTAACACGCAGGGGTCACTGGAGATGGTAGAAATAGTACATGTATATGATTAATCGGTAACTTTAACTAGGGGAAAGGAAACTCGATGGGTAATTTAACGTACAAACCATTTCGGCGCTATTGAGCCTTCTTTAATACAGGGGTCATGGTATTCCCGCTCTGTCTCGTGTTTTGCAGTACATAAATTTGTCAGACGTGAGTTTTGGGGCCCGTCCACAATATAGCCGATATAGTGCTGACGTTGGACGTTATACCAACTCAACTCAACTCAACTCTTCTTCAATACAAACATGAAACACAATTAGCAAGAAACTATTTGCAAAAATCAAACGTAGAGTGGAAAACTTGAAGCTGGATAAAACAGTCTTTATTTTATCTTACTAATTTTGTTTCTCTTCATGAACGACGAAGTAGGAGCCGCCAGAAAACTGCGTTAGTATCGAGTCAGTCATGGGTACAGAGTTTGCACCAAATGATCGTATTTTCGATAATAAACTTAGACTAAAAGGACGCATTTCCACATAGATCTAAAAAATAATTGCAAGATTTCTTGGAAAAAAAAGCCAATAGACTTTTCATTGTTTCAAGAGCAGCCTTAGAATTTTACCCACTGATGAAATCATATCAATTTTTATTTGAGCTGCAGCACCATATTAGGTTTAACCAATATTTTGACCCTAATGTTTTTCTGCACGTCTTCTCTAGATGCATAGAGCTTATATCTTTGAAAATATCATTTATTGTTTCGAACAGTAAACCCATGCACATAAACATTTCAGATAAATTTAAACAGCAGAATTCTCAAATTGCGCCTTTAACCAGACAATATCACGCCAGGGACACCCTCTCTAGAAGATTCCTCAACGAATGGTCAGAACAAACTGCTCTCACTGGACAGCAGGTCGTAAAAAGGGGTGAGATTATTCAGAGAAGACTGAAAAAAGTACATGTACCAGTAATGTGTAGTTTACTTGGTTGTAGAGTGTTTAAAACAGACGGCTAAATTTACTATTCCGTGTAATTCGATAATAAGATACGGACATTTTATTCAAGGGAAACTCTTAAATTAAGCTTCGAGGAGTTTGGACTTGGGGTGTAACAATGAGAACAGAGCACTTTTTGCCACACGGGACAATAAACGATCAGTATGCTGAAAGTGTAATGGGAAGATTGCTTGTCAAGAGCAGTGAATAAATCAAGAGCAGAACTAGGCCAGACAACAAGCAGACCAGTTTGGAAGATCCAAAGCCAAGAAAATGGCAACATAGATAATGAGCGACGTTCTCTAAGACTTAAAAATCAACTATCTCATAATGCCAGTCTATCCAAACAAGTTTGGTGTAACCACACGAAGAGTAAATAGGTCAAGCATTTTAACTTTTTGCTTTTTAAATAAATATTTTACAGTTATGTTGTTAATATTATTGTTGTTATTTGGCTTTAAATGTGTTGCTTGCATTGTAATTTTTTTGCAGATGATGATGCTATTATTGGTTTTTTTTAATCATCTAGATGTTATTCATTCATTACAGGTGTTACGTAACTTTCACAATACCCAGAGCTGCTCTAATATTCTCTGCTTTCCAATAGTTTAATCAAATTCCTGCTTTAAATATCCATATTGTAAACAGATAACCAAAAGAGATTTGCGATTAAATGAAAATACAACAAAAGGCACCTAATGTGGTTGAAGCGAAAGACTATTCAAATGTTCTTGATTAAAAATACTTCCCAAAATTAGTTTGACTTTTTAAGCAGAGTATTACAATAGAATAAAAATGTTACACAATAGAGTAAAAATGTTACACAATAGAGTAAAAATGTTACACAACAGAGTAAAAATGTTACACAACAGAGTAAAAATGTTACACAATAGAGTAAAAATGTTACACAATAGAGTAAAATGTTACACAACAGAGTAAAAATGTTACATCTCCAATATTTACACATGTGGTTTTATTTCACAAGGTTCCACCAAGGAAAGACTTTCTACTCTTCCTGAAAGAAGGAGGAGAACAGCCTGGAACTGGGGCAGATCGAAATCAATTGAACGCAAGCTCTCCGCTCTGTGTCAGGTGTGAGTGGCCTGACATGAGGGATGGGCGGTGACACCTCCACACCAGATTGACCCTGTCACTTGTCCCAATTCTTCCTCTTCTTCTTAACATTCTTTCTGTCTTGCCTCTTAATAAAAAAATTCTCCGCTTTTTTTTCTTCTTTTATTTATTTTTTACGTCTTTTCTTTTTCCTATTCTGCTTTTTGCTCTTGTTTCATTTTTCTTGTTTATTTTCTTGTTCTTCTTGTTCTTGTCTTTATTATTTTTTCTTCTTTTTCTTTTTCTTCTCCTTCTCTTTGTCTTTTTTTAAAATTCATCCCCCTCCTCTCTCTCTCGTCCTCCATTCGCCCCTCCTCTCCTCTCTCTCTCCCCCCCCCCCCCAGTTTCTTCTTCCCTTGTTTTCCGATGCTATTCAATGCCTGAAGTTTTCTCTAAATCCTCTAAGGATCCGTAGATATTGCTTTGCAAATCCGTTCGCTGACTCCATACATCACTTCTGGTGTCTTCATGGTTATCGCAGTCTTGTAGCGCATGCTCTACGGTTTCTGCTGCTGCACCACACGAGCGCAGAACCGAATCCGTTCGCTGGCTCCATACATTACTTCTGGTGTCTTCATGGTTATTGCAGTCTTGTAGCGCATGCTCTACAGTTTCTGCTGCTGCACCACACGAGCGCAGAACCGATTGTCCGATTTTGTAAATTTTATCTGATTATTGTCATTTTTTTGTATTCAAAGATTAACTTGAACTTATAAAGGATGAGATTGAAAACAATGAGATAGAGAAAAGTATCAGAGGAGTGCGCTCTTGTCTTTCTTCTTCTCAATAGATGTGTATCGAAAACTCGAGGCTTCCTGGTGCGTTCCTTTCGGGTAAAAACTGACCTCCATTGTAGAACGAAATATTCTTTTTTTTTGTTGTTGCTAGCTGGGCGCCATGAGAAAACCAATATACGTAGAAAGATAAATACCGGTGCCAAAGCCAAAGCACCGCCCGTGTTATCACCTTGTCTAACTGGAGTCCTGGTCAAGTCAGTTAACAATATATTGTGAGGAAAACAATAATAATTTTTAAAACAATTTTAGAGGAGCTTAAAGTGCAAGAAACGCTTAATATGGATGTAAAAATGTCTAAAACCAGATAACCAGAAAAAAAGTATTTAAAACTTTTCCAAAGACGGTGACATGTGCGTGAGGAAGCGACCTCTACAATAAATCTCGGTGCAGGAAGCTTTCAAGTCCGAAAAAGGAAGAGGTAACTCTTGTGTTACCAGCCTACGCTTTCCGTCCAAGACACATAGGCCATCTCATGTTTTCTCTCTTCTTTTCTTATTCTTTTTCTTTTTTTGTGTGTGTTTGCTTTGGTTTTGGTTTTTTTTTGAGTGTTTTTGTTTTTGTTTTTTTTTTTTTTTTTTTTTTTTTTTTTTTTTTTGTTTTTTTTTTTTTTTTTTTTTGGGGGGGGGGGGCGGTAATGTCTAGTCGGAGAAGGCGATGCTCTCCCCTAATTTACCGTCTCCTAGGAGTTTCTCAAGAAAGTGACGGGACCCCAGAGTGGGGGAATTCTGAACTTAGTCGACCACATTATATAAACACCGACCCAGTTACTAGGAAAAAAAGCGCAGCTACAAAGAGCAGTAATCGCACCGCAACCTTGCGCGAAGAAAGCACACCTTTAGAACTCCGCGCCTCCTCTTAGTTCCAGGCGTTCGCTTTCCTGCAAGCAAATGGGATAGCCAGCGGTGACGATAGCAAGGGTGAAGGCTGTCTCTCAGTGGGGATCGAACCCAAACCTTCCCCGTAGAGGTCGTTCGTTTTGCTCTTGAACCACATAGAGGAACATGACCGGGCCGTATTTTAATTTTAGACTGAGACTTTCTGCGAGAAATCCTCCATCTGATGTAGGACCCAGCTGAGGACATGGGCAAACCCCGCCTCCTTGATTGTGGTGCCGGCGCAGGTTACAACTCAGCGTTAGAGCCTCAGACTGGACAACACAACAACTGATAACTCCACTAGTCACCAACGTGTACAACTGTAGCCAATAAGTCTAATAAAACTACGTACAAAAACACCCATTTTTAGCATAAGGTTGGCGTATCTCCAGCGGCCGGCCCGGCTTGCGGGGATCGATCTCCGCGGCCGTGATTAGATCTGCTACTCTGGGGATCGGGAGGGACACGAAGGTCAGAAATTCAACTGCCAACCCTGGCAACAAAATAGCGTATAAGTACTGCTTGTTCCCACACTTCAGTGCCTACAATAAATTGTCCACTCTGATGGCCTGATGGGTTGACGGCCGTGAAGCCCTGTGAGTTTTGCGTGGGTAGATCTATGTTCGTCAACAGCCACCAGTTCGCCAGTTCACGAGTCTTATCGCAGAGGTTGCTGTCCTCTGTACCAGTTCGCCAGTTCACCAGTCTTATCGCAGAGGTTGCTGTCCTCTGTACCCCACTGTTTGTGTGCTACAGGGGTGGGTATTGACGACACCCGCGCAAAACTTCCAGGGTGAGTGGAAAGAAATGATTTTCTGTGTAAAGAAAACTGGGAGTGGGGTGAAGAAAGAGAAACAAAGGCAGAGAGAAGGAACAAAGTAAAGAGTTGGTAAGTTAGGTACAGAAAAAAGAGTTTGGTTGATGTGTTAAAAATGAAGAAATACAATATGTACTGCATAACGAAGAGATTGAAAAATGAGGATAGTGTTTGTTTCACAAAATTTTGACCATGGATACATTTTAAACATTTGTTATTGTAAGATAAATATATAATTAGAGAGTAGGAAACATTGACAAAAAAAACTCAAAGATATACAATTCATAAGGTACCTTTTCGGGGGAGGGGGCGGGGTCAATGAATATTAACATTTGAAATGTATAGTAAAACTGATACTCTGTTGAATCAAAATATAGATCTTGCTGGGTAGGGGGGTAGTTTGCTTAAGATAATTGTGTGGTTAAGGAAGGTCAACATAGATTCGCCAGTGAAACCAAAATCTCAAAGATATACAATTTACAAGGTACCTTTTTGGGGAGAGGGGGGGCAATGAATATTT
>RQTK01000303.1:79966-99966 GCA_003991915.1 Elysia chlorotica
GTTTCAATTTTCCCACACAACATTCTATACATTCGATTACATGCCTACATAATTATGATTGTGCGTTCTATAATCTTTTTTTCTTCTTCGGAAAACCGTTATCCACGTTGTCTATCATAGACATATGCTTTTCTAGATCTAGATCTATAGAGGCCTAATTTGTTGTTACCTTTTTATATCTATCTAGAACTAGATCTCTATACGGAGTTGTCTATCATAGATATTTGCTTTTCTAAATCTAGATCTATAATCCACGTTGTCTATCATAGATATTTGCTTTTCTAGATCTAGATCTATAGAGGCCTAATTTGTTGTTAGGCCTACTTTTTTATATATATCTATCTAGAACTAGATCTCTATAGGCTTAATATTTTGTGCCTATCTAAAATTAATTTCTGTTTGTTCATATCCGAAACGTCTCATTGGTTTCTCGTTCACGGGACTTAAGCCTAATCTGCTTAACTTTTCGCTAATAGCTGCTATCTGTCTCTGCATATTTTTATGGATTATGCTCATTTGCTTTCCGATTCTGTAATGCGGTCAGTATGAGATTATACTCATCAAACATTTCTTATGTCATCGTCTCCGTCTCTCTAAAAATAAAAATGTATGGAGTATAGGTTTTTCTTTCTAATTTTTTTTAACTTTCTGCGTAGCAGCTGTTAGTCTCCATTTAACTTCATGGAATATGTTCCTTTGCGTCCGGTTCTGGATTACTCTCAGAGACTGTATGCGACCATGCTCAGTAAACATTATACATGTATTACTACATGATATTTCGGTTAAAGGAACGGGAACTAAACTAGCAATGAACACAGAAGAGTAGCCCATCCCCACCTTTCCCCCACACCCGTGCTAACAGTCCGGCTCTCGAGCGCCAGTCAATGCTGAGTGAGGCGTGCGTGCTGCCTGACCCACCAGTTGAGCTGTCTGGGTCTACGGAGGAGTTGAGTTGAGTTGGTGTAACTCCCAACATCAGCACTATATAGGCTATATTGTGGACGGGCCCCAAGACTGACGTCTGACAATTTTATGTGCTGCAAGACTGACGTCTGACAATTTTATGTGATGCCATACTCGAGACAGGGCGGGGATGTCATGACTTCTGTTTCAGCTGGTCACATTAAACTGACACCGACCCAACGAGTAGGGAGCGAAATAGTATGGCATTGATGTTTGTCCATACATGGATAGGCAAAATCAATTCTTAGTTTTTTCTCTTATCTGAAACTATAATTATTTTCTAATGGAAACAGCAGAAAGGGTTCCACGAATTAGAACAACAGCTAAAATGGAAGCAACAACAACAACAATAACAATAACAAATTAATATAATTCTAATAATGAACAGTTTTTGATAACGTAATGAAAGCAATGAGTTACTGACATGCACGTCTATGATATCAACGATGACAATAACGTGACGTAACAGTGATTGGAGTAACGCTAAGTGATTAAGACTCGTAAAAAGTTAACATTGCTGCATTTTTTATCGCTATTAAATGATGGTGTTGGAACAAAGAGACAGAGGAAAGGAGGAGGAAATTAATAAGGTCAAGTATGAGAACATCGTTTCTGAAACGTAAATGTCAACAAAAAAGTGAGATAGTTTGACAATGACATTACAAGCTGTTCAGCAACAGTTTCACAATATCAATATAGACCCAGCTTTCTCTGCAACCCTTACTGGCGCACCCGGGACGAGTGTACACACACGTGAGCCAACCTGAAACGCACTAATAACAACTCAAGGCAGACACGAGCAAGTTCTAAAACATCGTGGTAAAGGTTAAACGCTCCTGCCGATCAAAATCTCAAACAGTGGGACGACATTACCACATCCATGTCTACTGTTTGGGTCGGTGTCTGTATAAGTGACCGGCTGGACCCCCCCCCCCCCTTAAAATTCACATGAAATGACAAAAACAAAAATCGAAACAGGTTTTGTGTCTATAAGAGACTTAAAAAGCTTCGGGCGTCAGGAAGTTCTGAAGCTGCCTAAGCCTAATGAGACTACGACGTTAACTATCTCCATATCTCTGCCTCCAGCTCTGTCTCTATACTCTATTCAACTCTGTCTGCACATCTCTTCTTTCTCTCTCTCTCTATCTCTCTCTCTCTCTCTCTCTCTCTCTCTCTCTCTCTCTCTCTCTCTCTCTCTCTCTCTGTCTAGGTATTTTTCGTTGTTTTTTTTCCAAATAATATCTATGACTCTACCCTAATTTTGAGAAAGGATAAATTGCTAGCAGCGTCAGGGCTGTCCTATAATTGAAGGGCCAAACCGACAAAGCCCGTGTGTGGATGATTGGAAATCCTGCGTCGCATATGATTATCTCTGAGGGAGGCGTCACACCATGATCAAGCCCACCCCAGTGTGATCATAGAGTGTAACAACTGATGGACACCCCAGGACACATATTTTAATGGCGCTGACAGGATATCGATCTGGACCTTGTTTATTCCAAACGCAACGAACGCTTACAGATGAAAAGACAAAACAAACAAACAAAAAAAACAAATAACAAACAAGAGAGGAGTGAGAGGAACGATGGAAAACGTATGGGAGGGAAGAGAGGATGGGTAGTCATAGCGGATTTACTCTCTTTCATTTTTTTGTTTTTGTATTGTGCGTTGGGAGTGAGAGTCAATAAATTATGAAAAAAATAAACAAACTTCAGGCCCATTAATCATTTCATAAGTGTCCCAACATACACAGAATAGGATGCATTCAGGTCCCACTTTTCCTCATGCACCAGTAGACAAAGCAAACATTCAGTGTGCACCTACTCAAAAAACCACATTAAGCTAATTGTATTAAAAACACCGCCTTTCGATAACATGATTTCCTGGGGAATCATATAAATGTTTCTGCCTTTAGAGACAAATGGCTGGAGTTTCTGTTTGCTAAAAACCAATTGTTCTTTGAAAGTGAAACTTAACGCAATCAAAACTGTATGGCTTTTTAACTTCTTTTTTTTTTGCTATGTCGGAAATTGCAAGGGGGTGATTACTTCTTAGGTCTTGGTTGTTCCAGTAGAAATTCAATCTCAATGAGTATTGCAGAAAACTATAAACTTTAGGTCAAAATGAGTACGTCGCTGCTCAATCCATAAAAAAAGGAAATCGATGAGAATACCAATTAAATTCCGCAAATCAATAAATCGAACTAGATGGAGAAACACAAACTTGGCTCATAAAAATCAAAGCTAAAACACACAAACAACATAAATAAACACAAAAATACAACGAAGACGTTCTTAAAAACCGACTCGAGTTATTAAAGGGAGAAAAGTCATGCGCTGAAGTCACCAACGGTTTCTCAGAAGAGTATTATTTATGAGTCACAATCACCGCTGATTCATCACGGACAAAATAGAAAACTCAATTACTGCGGCGCAGACGTTAAAAAAAGGAAGATCACTCTAACTAACCGACTATTTGTCTACTCTGTGCATCCGACTGATGAGGAACAACGAGCGGTGCATCATGATGAGAAATTAGTGGTTACGGCAGGAGATGGCGGATAGTAGCTTACGATGCGGCGTAACAATATGCGAGGAAAAGGGCTTAAGATGAGTCGTAAGTTACCGCGACGTTGTACTTTCGGCCCTAAATCCCTTTCTAGTCTTTCCTATGTAGGGTAAACCAATATTTGCTACGATTGCTAAACTTCTCCTTTCTTGTTATTTATTTCTTTAAAATAAATAACTGTTAATTCAGTTAAAATGTATGGACATTGAGCTCTGTAGATAAAAAGGTCGATCTTTGATATCTTGCTTTGTTCAAATAAATATACCCAGCAAGAGAAGGAAAATAAAAAGACAAAGGAAAGAATAAAAACAAAGCGAGAGAAACACGAAGGGGAGAAATACAGAGAGTGAGGGAGAGAGAAAGACAGAGAGAGAGAAAGAGAGAGAGAGAGAGGTGAGAAAGAGAGAGAGATTTAAAATTAATTAAACCGGGGCTATTTGCACTCTTATCGCATCATAAAACTATAATCTCAGCACCACACGGTCCAACAAAAGATCCCATAATCCCCGGTAATGAGATTTGGTAAAAATAAACAACAGTTTATTCATTACAGCCGCTGCTATTCTTCCTGGATCTCACAAAATCTTTTGTCGATCTAGAGATTCAATAATCCGTTCATTTCGCTATTGTTAGTAGTTGTGTTGGTGTTGTTGGTGTTTGTTTGTTTTTTGTTGTTTTTTGTGTGTGTTTTTTTTTCCTTTGTGTAGTGCTTTGAAAACAAGTCAAACATCGTTTGTTTGTTTTTAATCTGTGTAGTCTATTTTCTTTGCTCCAATCACTCTCCCTAAAAGATTCATGTAATAAACTTTCGCCGTCCTTTGTTATTTCACTCTCCTTACATGTATACACTAATGTTCTCTCTTTCTTCCCTTTTTTCCGGGTCTACAATATCCACCCTTCACTCTTTAATTATTCTTCACTTGTTCGTTTAGAATTTCAAAAGCGGGACATTTATAGGAGTATACCTTTTGTCTGGCTCCATGTTTTCCTCTACGTGAAAAAACAACCAAGGAAGCGTGGTTCCGAAATTTTTTGGCACATTTATTTTATGGGCAGATAAAAAATATCAGCTGAAAGTAATAAATTATACAGCTTTATCTTTGCAGTTGTGTGTCTGATTGCCGAAGTCTTTTGATTGTTTCATGTATTCCAACTTTTTATCAGTTTTTGTCGACTGCTTGTATCCCGAAAAGCAATAGCGGTAATTGTATTTTGTTTTGTTTTTGCTTTATCGATTTTAGTTTTTTCTCTTTTGCACAATGGTGTTCGGGAGCTTTGCATGGAAACGGATGGTGTAGATAAATAGAACTTCAATTATCAAGAGAGCTTTGTGTAGTCGGAGGAGGAACGAATAATGAAACAGGACGTCCGACAAAACACATCATGAAGACAGAGTCTAGTATCACACATTAAGAAGAAATATAATAAGTTCACCTGGAGATTGTCAAATATTGTAAAAATAAAAACTGCTGCCATTTTCAGCAATAAAACCTAAGTGATCCATGATCCATGAATTTGACCCCCGAAAAGGATCGTAACTGTTCTATGAATAAAAGTACACATCATATTTTTCTTCATTTATATATCTGCTACTAAATCTTATTTATTAATGATCTTTTCTGAAGAAAGTATTGACAATCCGGAAGTTTGTAAAAGCATTGGCGATTAAAAACAACTTTAATAAACTGCGTTCTCACACTAGAAAATAGCTTAGAAACTAAATAATCATAAAGATTCCCTTCGACTGTTCGGTAGAAATATCTCAGAAGAACATTAATAAAGATTCATTTCACAGATAAAGGCTAATAGTTCCTATGGCACGCCATCAACGATCCTCACGGGATAAAATAATGTTTGACTTGTACTGGTCCATGTGAAATACTCGCACCTGCACGACCTGTGTGAACGACTGAAAGCTCACTCTATGGTACACTGTACTCACCGATTCCGGCGCCGACCACAACCCGTCCCGCCAGCAGCGCGAACTTATCCTTGGACACCGCCATCATGACAGAGCCCAAAGTAAACAAGAGTGATGCGCCCATAATAACGGGGCGTCTCCCTAAACGGTCGTTAAGGAAGCCGCCGATCAGAGCAAATATGGCGGCCGCTGCGATGGTAACGCTGACTATCAATTCTTGCCACACCGATGAAAGGCTGAAGAAGAATATTTTAATTATAAAAAAAATGATAGCAATTATGATGATGATGGTGATGATGGTGATGGCATGATAATGATGATGATGATGATGATGATGATGACGATGATCATCATGATATCGATAAGTTGCTATATAAATGGACTTTACTATTGTTAGTAGTAGTATTATTGTTAGTAGTAGTAGTAGTAGTAGTAGTAGTAGTAGTAGTAGTAGTAGTAGTAGTAGTAGTAGTAGTAGTAGTAGTAGTAGTAGTAGTAGTAGTAGTAGTAGTAGTAGTAGTAGTAGTAGTAGTAGTAGTAGTAGTAGTAGTAGTAGTAACGGTAATTGTAGTAATCTTTAGTGTACTTATAGCAGTATTTTTGGCATCAGCTTCAACAACAGCTTACGTAGTATTCATTTCTAACAACAATAACAATAACTATAGTAAAATAAAAGAAACGCTATAATAAATATTCTCATCCCCTTAGGGAACTTCCCCTTTTCCATATTTCAATATTTTTAATCATACACTCATTTTGTACATAACACTAACGCTTCCATAGCCTTGAGCCTGATTATATCACATTTCTCGTTGTCGTGATCAGTAACATTGCGAAAATGACCGAATTTTTCCAAATGTTTTATATGGGTTTGTACGGAAAAACGTGAGGTTTTTTTTTTTTCCAGAGATCCATTATAAACATTTAATGGTTCTGACAGGGATGAAACCTGAAAACGGCAGATCGTCATAATACCCTATGTTAACTTTCCAGTTTCAGACATTGTCTTTAAGAAGAAAGCTAATCCGGATCTGCAGAGCGTAGGTGGTTGATCGATCTGCAAAGCTCTGTGACATTTAATCGTTCCTTATCGTTACAGGGCTATACGCAAGTTTCCGCATTTAACAGACTGAGGGAGATACAGAGAGGGAGAGAGAGAGAGAGAGAGAGAGAGAGAGAGAGAGAGAGAGATGTGGAAAAGAGATTAGGAGAGAGATATGGAATAAAAATAAAGCTTTGATTTAAAAAAAATTCCAGTCTCGGAAATATAGGATAAATCATTAGGCGAGAAATTTTGATTTATGGAACCATATTACTGGTGCCCTTCTTGGAAGATAAATACATTGAGGAAATTGATCAAGAAAGATTTGATTTCATTTAGTTATGCAATATTTTCTTGTCAGCTGCAATATTTGTGGGTATTTTTATAGACTTTAAAAAAAATTTGAATTTAGATGATTACATTATTTACGATTGTAGACTGGAAACCTAAATGGCTTGTATGAGTTAAAAATTGTATTCTTATGGTGTGAAAATCAACTGGATTATGTGGATTAAATTATATAAATCTGTATTGTGTGCGGGGTAGAAAATAGATTGGAGTTTACGGTATTCCCATTGTTGTTGGAGAAAACTATTTTCGTCTTCATTGTTTAACATCCCTAAATGGTATGAGAAAATTTTACATGGTAGGCAAAGTCTTAAACAAGGCTATGATTAAATCATAATTGTTCGTTTTCATACTTAATCACTCTGAACATACATACCTTTAAACAAAATTAAAAGAGGTTGAGATTTTTATACCAGTGGTTGCGGTATCAGTCATCAGGAATTGAAACTCTAAGCAGTTAGTTCCAAACTCATCTATTAGAGAATAAATCTATTTCGGCAACACGTAACGTCTTATTGGTCTCTATCGCTCAAACTTATAGGCTTTGCAAGCGACATGAATTTTTCTCATATATATTATTTACAAAAAATAACATTTAACAGTTCAATTGTGAAACTTTGAAAAAAGATAAGAGTTACACCTAGATGACATGACAGTGTCTAATCGGAAGATGTCCTTGAGGATAGGGATATAACAAAATCAACTTACCTAAAAGAATTCCTCAACAAGATCATGGCTCCAGAGATTACGCCCGTGTCGTAGCCGAACAGAAAACCGCCGAGAGCAGCGAAGAAAGTCAAAATGAAAATGAAAGTAGGAGTTTGTTGTCGGGAATTCAGGTCATCTATTTTTAGGTGTAAATCCATCTTTTCATCATCAGAGTTGTCCCCCGTGAGCTTCTTTGGTCTGAGAGTTGCCTGCCCATTTCGGCTGCCTGTGCTTGCACCTGGAGCCATTTTCAGTTTCTGTGTTTGCGCAAGTCGACCTACAGTTTATGTGAATGGAACTTTCTTTACTGCCGCCTCCAAAAGTTAGACTTTTTATATCCAAGCAATATCGATTTCAGTTCAAGCAGGGCTTTTTTGTTTGGTTCGTCGATCCCATCTTAACATAACATCCTAGTGTCTGTTGGTGCGAGTCGACTTGGTGAGTGTAAAGCGTGTGTTCCTTGATCTTCTAGCTTTATTTATTTGAACCGTCCGTCAAACAGGTGACTGCTGCGGCCCGTCTCCATATACAGACCATTCATCTTGCAAAGTTCTGTAAAGGAAACAATAGTCAAAGATTAAGGTCGAGAGTAATGTCGCAAACATGAAATTTTTATAATATAGGTAATTTATCCCACAGTGAAACAGTATTATTATTTAAATGTGTGATGTCGACACTCATAGCTGGTGGATCCAAGCACAAAGTTCCTGATCGTAAGACCATATTAATGATATCCTAACCATTTAATGCCCTGTAACAAACGTTGAGGCAGCAATGCATACAGTTCATGCTGGCGACGACAGTGTTTCTATCTTTTCTTCGTGAGGGACGAGGACGGCGTTCTGTGCTTGATACATACCCTGTCCCGAACTTTTGGTTTACCTAACTTAAGGTCCTTAGTTTGGAGTTTTTAGTGGAATATTAACATTGAACATTGTGAAGTAGAGGTACAGAAGAGATCACGGCTCTATGCGCACCGTACCTACAACAAGGAAGGTCTATAAAATATCTCCAATAAGCTTTTTAGGTCTTGCTTGTCTCTGAAAGAATCGTAGACCTACAAGTTATGTCGAATTTCCATCAAAATAAGCATCATCGCTGATCTACTTCAATGGCATATCTCGTTTTAAGACGTTTAGAGGTAGCTTAAGTAAAAAAGAATACATTTTTTTTCTAATTCAGAAGTAACCTCTTTTGTTGTTTTTATTTAGTTACTTAAAAACAAACCGACGCATTTTGATTTTATTTTCAACATTAGATAGACACCGATCTAAAAAAAAAAAAAAAAAAACCCACATTGACACACCAATGTCAGAATGATAATCTGCTGGCCCAGTGACAGTGACGGCCCGTCTCCATATACAGACCATTCATCTTGCAAAGTTCTGTAAAGGAAACAATAGTCAAAGATTAAGGTCGATGTAATGTCGTAAACATGAACAATAATAATATAGGCAATTCCACAGTGAAACAGTGTTATTATTTAAATGTGTGATGTCGACACTCATAGCTGGTGGATCCAAGGACAAAGTTCCTGATCGCAAGGCCATATTTGTTATTTATAACCATTTAGATCCCTGTAACAAACGTTGAGGCAGAAAAAGCATCGTCGCTGATCTACTTCAATGGCATATCTCGTTTTAAGAAGTTTTGAGATAGTTTAAGAAAAACAAAATTAATGTTAATTAAGACGTAAACTCTTGTTGTTTTTATTTATAATTAAGACGTAAACTCTTGTTGTTTTTATTTAGTTACTTAAAAACAAAAAGACAATTTTGATTTTACTTTGACCATTAGATAAACACTCCTGATCTAAAAAATAATAACAATAACAACCACATTGACACATCAATGTCAAAACAATAATCTGCTGGCCCAGTGACGGTGTGGGGCAGCGATTGAGGATTGAAGCCAGGACCTTTTGCTTTTCAGTTCAGCGCTCTAGCTGACTGGACTAGTTGACTCTTTAAAGGTTTGCATGTTGCAGATAATCTCTGTCACAAATGTGTCCTTTGTTTGGTTCTTTTCCTTTTAAATTTGGTTAAACTGGAGATTTGTGTTGTTTTATTGTTCTTGTTGTTGTTTTATCTTTTTAATTGATGGAACCGGCTTTTAATTTTTGCCCCATAGATGTTTTCCTGCATGTTAAGTAGCAGAACAAGAGAATCTCAAGGACATCCACTTTTGACATTGTATGCATGACAACTTGATAAATCTGGTGTGATGACAACGGCATTAGACTAGCAGAGACAATGCGTGAGGAAGACATTTATTGCTGTCCTCTTCTTAGAGTGATTGATGCGGGGGCTGGGGGGTAGGTAGAATAAAGATCTAGTTGGGTTTTTAATGATAATTTATTGGTTCATTTTTACAAAATAAATGTATAGTACACCATAACAATAAATACCGTTTAAACCGTTTAAATTATATCACCTCTTTTAGTTTTGTAATGAGTTTAAGAAATATGCGGAAGCGTATGTTTTGTTAATAAATTAATTAGGAGGAGGGAGTAATTTACTCCTTCCCCCTCATTAATAGAAATGATACGTGAGGAATAAAAAAAAGCCTTGAGGGAGATCTTGGATGATTTTTTCGGTGAACCTGGAGCATTTAGAAATCTTTGATTCCGCTAACTGAGAAACTATTCGATGATTACAATTATCAAACAAATCTAGTAAGGCTAAAGATTCAAACTCGTATACAGTCGAATTTAATGTCACCCGAGAAACAGAGAGGTAGAGGGATAGACAAAAACGGTGAAGAGAAAAGATGATAAGTAATATACCGAAAGAAAAAGAGACAGATATAATTCATTAGACAGCAAGATGGAGATTTTATATAATCTTAGAGGTATTGAAATTAAAAATTAATGCTGTCGAACAAAAGAGGCGAATAATAACACATGAACCCCACTGCCAGAGTTCTTGGTATGTGGTACAGATTAACAACCAGATAATAGATGGATACTGGTAAGCGGGTTGGTTGGTTGGGTTGGTTTAACGTCCAACAGCAGTACTATATAGGCTATATTGTGGACGGGCCCCAAGACGGACGTCTGACAATTTTATGTGCTGCCACACACGAGACAGGGCGGGGATACCATGACTCCTGTCTCAGCCAGTCACATTATACTGACCCAGGATTCGAACTCGGGACCTTTTGCGTCGGAAGCCGATGTTCTACCCCTGAACCACCGCGCCCCCCACTGGTAAGCGGGAACCTGACCAGCATGTCAACCCCTTCTGTACCTGAATAACCTCTGCGTGTCCCTGGATGAACCCTGTGAGAAAACTGTAGCCCCGAGCTCAACAAGGCACCAGGGAGAGCATTACGGGAAGTCCCTAAAGGTCTGGGGTTAAATCTTATTGTGCTTGGGTGTAGACGGGCCTGGTCTCGCCTCCACTCAGTTCAATTATTGATGAGGCGGGTCTGGAACCATCCTTGGCGAAACCTGGATAACACACTGGCTGTTGGTTGCGCAACAATGTCTGCATTTGCGGAAAATCAGGATTCGTTTTTAGTTTTAGAGTTTGCAGCGTGTTTGTTTGTTTGTTTTTTTATGGGATTTTTTTTTTCTTTCCTTTATGAAGCTACATTTTCACAGTTGTAATTTAAGATTCAAGTGTATTAAGGTTTCTACCGCTGTGCTTTGATTTGGAACAGAGAGTGTGGCAAAGATAGTCGTTCTCCAGCTACAGGAATGCTAGCCGTCGTGTGCCGGTTGATGTAAAGAAGCACAAGCGCCCGGATGGCGACTTTTCCAAGGTTGATAGTCACAGATGAGTTACTTTTATGGTAAAAACAAAAAACAAAAACAAAACATGAGTGTGACTGGTACCCGAGACTGTGGATTTAGTGAGATAGTCCACACGCAAAATCTCACAGTGCTATTGATAGGATGACCTCACTCTACCCCTTTGTTTAAATGAAGGCGGATGGCCAATCTTGAGACATAGTGTTTACTGATGTATGAAGAGGGGAACTTACTATCATCATAAATATCCCGACCCAATTATACGCAAAATGGAACTTCTCCCTGTAGCCAAGCATTATTATAATAAACTAAATAAAATTACTTAACACTGACACTTGGCAGTCTATGGCTAACTGAAGAAAATGGTTTGTTTAAAGCAACCAACTCGTGGGAGGGGCAATCATCTGACAGATCTTCTTTACTGTTAGAATGTAGCTATGCTCTGTCTATAAAACTAAACCATACATAGGGCGATAATTCTTATTGTTTTAGGAAAGACAAATTACGATCCACGTGTTAAATGTATACTCCGCTAACTGGTGAGTATGTACACACTGCCTCGCGGTGCTTGTGTGATTGATGAAGGCGAGTGTTTACCAGCTCACCAGCTCTAACATCTCTAAAATCATAGCTTTAAAAAAGAGTAGTCATAAGCAAATACCCATTCCAACACGATAGGCAATATCAAGACCTATTGATTTAAAATCTAGAAAAAGTCGCGATACTTAACAACGCAATTTGCGGCGTATTCAAATCCATGCGTCACACTCGAGCCATTTGTTTCGCTTCGTATCCTCCATGTTTTGCGTGCAGCATATTACGTGGGATAAGATTAACACTGTTGATATGCCAGTGCCTTGGTTTCATTGCCCTGATGCATGGCGACGATGTTGAAAAATTGGACTCAGCAACGAGATCGAAGTGTGGGCATGGGGCATGGACAGTTTGTCTTTGTTCTAAGATTTCTCAATGCACTTCCACTGGTTACCCCTGTAACCTCCAGCCGCTGCGATTGGGGGAGGGGGGGGCGCGGTTCAGGAACATTGGCTTCCGACGCAAAAGGTCCCGAGTTCGAATCCTGGCTGTTGCGTTCCCTACTGGTTGGGTCGGTGTCAGTATAATGTGACCGGCTGAGACAGGAGTCATGGTATCCCCGCCCTGTCTCGTGTGTGGCAGCACGTCCGTCTTGGGGCCCGTCCACAATATAACCTATATAGTGCTGCTGTTGGACGTTAAACCAACCCAACAACATCCAGCCGCTGCATTGTCTGCTGCCGAGCTGCCGAGGGAAATTAGCGAGACGCATTTTGAAGGCCGATGGGTTTATTCTCGGATTGGCTGAAACTGCGGACTTTCAGCCACCGAGCCTAAATTGAACCAGAGATATAAGAGTCCCTGGGGTGCAGGTCGGCTGGTGTAAAAGGCACTTAGCTGATCTCTCTTTCTCTCTCTCTCTCTCTCTCTCTCTCTCTCTCTCTCTCTCTCTCTCTCTCTCTCTCTCTCTCTCTCTCTCTCTCTCTGGGGAGCCTGACTGACACAGAGCACTAGTGAAGCGAGTTGATGTAAACGTTACGCTATTAGCCTTGGACAGTCCCTGAAGTAATACTAATTCCGACCACTAACTCGCTGACTTTCAGAACATGGCTATTCAATCTAGTCACAGAACTTAGGCAGTAAGTACAAAGAGGCAGTGGTCTTAGGCGCCCGACTTATCAAGATATAAGATATCCTAATGGAAAATCTAAATCGAGTCCCTAATTGTTCATACTACTGCACGAGTAACACTTGGTCGGAGGTCCAGTGGGGCAGGTCGACCTTCGTCATTGTCTGCTCGTTTGGATCTTAGACTACAGTAAGTCCTTGTTGAGAGAGCGAAAAGTCCTAGACTAATTTGTAAACACATTTTAAACAGCAATGGGAAGTTTTACATTGCGTGACATTACAGCAATGTTACCGCCAGCTCTGTTGCATTTTAAACTCTCAATATCCAATATTTTGCCTAAGTTTGCAATGTTTAAAAAATAACAAAAACTCCGTACATTATATAAGATAAGGAATCAAATTGTAATTATGCATGAGCACATTGTGTTGCCAAAATTATAGGTATATGAATTTATATTAATCTGTTTCGGTTAGAAAAGGATGACCACCAGACAGAACTCCTGCTAACCAACCCAAAAGATGGCGAGATTCAGGCTTCGTGTGTCTTTCACTGATTTGATTAAAAAAGAAACACTTTATTTTTTATTTAACATAGTCAATACGGACTATTACTTCCGAAGAACTCTTAGTGAGTGCCTCAGCCCATTCAGTTATACCGCAATCGAGACTGGGATAGAAGAAGCTAAATCTTAGGTCTTAAGATGCAAAATGGCTAATGGTAATGGTTGCCGGGTTACCATCATTTAGAGTAGCGTCGGGCACAGAGAGGCCAAGAAACACCACAAGAGACCTGGAGAATGGAAGTGGAGAACGACTTCAAAGAAAGAGGCTTTTCTCTGGAGCCCAAAAGCAGCGGCCACACAAAAGTGGAGAACTCTCCTCGTAACTGCCTCGTTCTCTTGATTGCCTGGAGTGGAGTGAATGAAAGAAACAAAAATTTATTTCGGCCAATCGATCAACTGATCCGTCTTCACTATTGGTGACGTAGTAATGTTCTAGTTCTAGTCACATAGTGGTCAAGTGGTCCAAGACTCGTCTAAAGCTACTTAGAGATTCTCCTCAACACGGAGAGCGAGTTAGCTCACTCGACAAAGCGCGGGACTTTTAATTGGAAATTATTCTATTTGAATTCGAATCAGGTCCAATCGATCCAAATTTTTGGGGCTTGTTTCCGATTAATAGGACCAGCTAAAAGTTCTGTCTCTTAAAAGTTGCACGTAAAATTGAAATACTTTTTTCTTGACACCCACCCAAAAGAGATTCTCGTTGATAAGGAAGTTAAGTTAAGGGGGCTGGAGCCGAAAGGCGGTTGAGTTGGTAGTGATCTAGACTGTGACGAGGGTGCTTAAAGTTCCAATCCCAACTGTTGTCCCGTCACAAGGCAGGGTTCTTTGATAAATCTGAGGCATGGAATAGTGTCTAAGAATTTTTTTATACGAAAGTCGATCTAGACAGTTATAATATCAATTGATGCGTTTTAAATTACTACTTTTGCAAGCATCGTAATAGTCAACTGTTGCTTATAATTGTCTGCCTCTTCGTGGGTCAATTGTTTTCCTCTTATCTCGACACATAGGAATATTTCTAATAAGAAGTTGGTTAAAATTTGTAGGAAAATTCGTCCTTGACCCATGAGAAATCCTTTCTGGAAACCAATGGTGAAAACTTGACACACACCTCTTTCCACAAAAAAAAAACAAAAACGAAAACAAAGAAACAAAATTATTGAACACGTCGGAAAACGAAGGACAAGAGCAGCGCAATGACATCTCTGATTTTCCTATATTTTTTAAGCCTCCCTCTGTCTGCCACGTTCTGATTGTTTGGCTGGAGGGTGTTAGACTCGCTCTCACTGTTGGAGTCGCCGGACCGCTGCGTGTGAGTTCACCAGTGTTGAAAATGGTGATACACTGACAGAAAAGTTTGCTACAAATGACTACTGGCCAGTTGACTACTGGCATTGACAACTTTTGTGTTAAAATAGATTAGTAGCTAATTAGATGTTTAGATGAGTGTATAATTGATTATTTATTGATCCATTAATTTATATTTAGTTATTTACTGATTTATTTATAAAATAAAAGGTTTGATAGGTCGATTTATATGTAGATTGATAAATAGATAGATATATTCTATCTATCTATCTATCTATCTATCTATCTATCTATCTATCTATCTATCTATCTATCTATCATAGATAGATAGATAGATAGATAGATAGATAGATAGATAGATAGATAGATAGATAGATAGATAGATAGATAGATAGCACAAACTGGACAACATTTAGTACAAAAACCACTGCGGAGAGTTTTGAGGCGTTTTTGTTTGTTGAATAGAACCCATGTATTCCAACTAGTAACACAAGTCTTTCTGAAGTCTCTTTCCCCATAAATTGAACAACCATATAATCAAACAGTAAATGTAAGAGTATTTGCTGTTTTTGAACAGGGCATTTTCTATTAACTACGCTAACTCTAGTTCGATATGCGTAAAAGACTCAGTTTCCTGGAATGATATTCCGACATGTGCTTATTCTACGGTGTAATTCAATCTCAGACAATATGATACAATTTTTGTAATCCATTGTTCCATCTAACCGTAATAATCGTGATTTAACGTGAAATCCCCAGGCTCTCGTGCAAAGTCTCTCATAGTTCTAGAGATTGGGCCTAGACTAGGGGTAGTGAGTACGACAGCGGTGGTATGAGGCTAGGCCTCAGACTAAGTTATTACTTTGCTCTTTAGAAATACCCATAGTCAGGGCTCTAAGTTTAGAGCACGGTTGTACCTCCCACCACAGACATGCCGCTGGTTGGTCTTCCTGTAGTGCTATCATCGAATGCAATATGAAAGCGAATCATCATGAAACGGACCCGTGGTGTGGGTGTTCTCATGCCACGGAGCCATTTGAACCGTCAATCAACTTAACCTGGCCAGTAGTAAATGATGCTAGAAATTAACGGAATGTATCGTATTCACAGTCAGAAGTGTAAGGTGACGGTCACGTGACGTTGGTTTTAGGCTAATTTAAACGGGCCTTTCTCTTTGTGTCGGAGTGAGGCATCGATCGATATATCGAATTAATTTGTTGGATTTTCAACGCCCATCCTTAGCAACTACGCTCTTTCGCGGACAGTTCCTAAACCTAAAGTCTGAAAATTTTACAAGCTTCGTTACAAAGACAGAATAGGGAAACCAGGAGTTCTATCTCAGTCGGTCGCGTTTTACATTGTACTGACACCGACCCAGCCACTAAGTAGCGAGGCGGCCCGATTGGGGATTGAACCGATGGTCTCCGTAATAGTAGCGGCGCGATCTACCATTGAACCCCATTACCCCCACTGCTCCCCTTTTATAAGTACATGATGAATCACCAAGTCGATAAGCATAATCAGTATGCGACGTGTGGCGGGTTCCTTTCTATCTAGTTATCTTAAGCTATGAAGGAGACGCACATTTCTTATCTCTGTTTGTCTATTTTCTATAGTCTATTACGATGCCAGTGGGTATTTCCGAAGACGGTCTGAGAGAATTATTCCGCTAAGTAAATGTTAAAAGGACAACGAGATGTGGATCGACGTGACTTGGAATCGCTTTACTAGTTATTGTAAGTGGTTTAGAAACCAAGCCAGTGGGCAATGCAAATATTTTTTTTTTGAAATGATTCCAACGCTGTCTTCAAAGAGTATCACAGAGATATGTTAAAAACAAGATTTATATCGGACTAATCAGCCCACTATACATTAATGTTCTGTTTTTATATGAAAATAAAACTCTTTTTTTTTGGATTGGGGAAAGTAACGATCGAATAGGATGGATAAGATAAAATATTACTTTATTGGTCCACGTAGAAAATTTGGTTTGGTTACAATATAGCACAAATTAATGCATGTACAAAAGATTCACAGGTTACAAAACTCCCACACATTCGCACATTGGTACTCACACAAGCACATACACACACACGCTATTGACATCGCATAGTTTTCAATGAGAAAAGAATTACAATAACTATAATGATGATTAGAATATGAATATATGTAATGGTTTATGATCTGCAAAGATGATTCCCGCTGCACTCTAGCTGATGTGGGAACAAATGAATTGTTGTATCTCTCATCATGGGTTTTGCGTGAGAGAAGTCTACCACTGCGTGATGATGTTTGATATAGAGGAGAAGGGGGTATTTGTTATCTTTCGGTTAGTATTTCATTTTTGAAGAGCAGTGTTTCAAACATAGCGCACCGACCGATGGTAATTGGGTATTTGTGTTCAATTCGGCCCTTTTCACAATCCTATCCAAGTGATTTTTGTCACTTAGTGTAATATTTCCACCCCAACAATTTATGCCAAATGTAAGAATACTTTGGAGTGTGCCATTGTAAAACATGTTGATTGAGAGTCTTTGGTTTTCTTTCTTGTAAATAGAATTTACATGTGTGTGCCAGGAGATTTTGTTGTCTATGGTTATTCTCGGGTAGTTATACAAAGAGACTTTTTTCTACCTCTTCGTCTTTGATTGTCAGTTGTGCATGCAGCGGGACTTTTTGTTCTAAAGATAATAAACGATTCCTTTTTCTTACTGACATTCAATTGCACATAATTGTTATCACACCATTTGGTAAATAAAGAAATCTGTGTAAAACAATAGCTGTTATCGTTTGATATAAGCCACATTTTCAAACAGTGTTATACACATTAGTTTGTATAAATAGTGTAAAGCACAGGAGTCAGAACACATCCTGTATTTTGAATTATTGTTGCGGAAAATGTTAAATGGGGTCTTGTGTTAAAAATCCATCTCAGGAGATCAACTCTGAAATTTTTGAAAGTTTTTGAATCATGAGATGAGGTTGTAAGATGTTAAACATAATTCTAGTATGACTTTTTGGTGTTTCAAGGTGTTGATGCCCTCTGTCTCGGAACAATAAAGTACCATCTGCGGTACTTCACGACCTTTTATAATTATGGGCAAAATGAAATGGGTCTAGGAGGACATTGACCTCAGACAAACGTTAGCGTGGAACTTATTATTTTGTCCATACACCATCACTTACGATGTCAGAGCTGCAGGTCGATTTCGTTAAGTGAAAAAAAACGGGGGAAATTTTCGTAAATATGTTTTTTTTTTTTTTGAAAATGTGTTAAGTTTCCTACAATAATATTGTATTGATATATTTATATCACCGAATTTACAATCAGAATCCAACTTTATTTCAAACCATAAAACTTTTTTTTTGCAAAGTATATTATTGCCTCGGTATATCATTAGTTATTTGTATCATATTAAAATATAATTGATTAAGGTACACAAGATAACACGTGGTCGGTTAAAGTTTCTTTGGTAAAGTAATATAAAGGATGACAAATAAAGGAAGATAAAATGAAGTTTGAATATTGATTTATTCAATGCTTCAATAATTTTGCGTTCATAATTTCTAGTGATAAGTATTATCCCGGAAGTTAATATGAGATCTCTAGCATTACGAGGTGTTTATTGATGAATGCTTTTCGTGATAGGGTCATTTAAGTATTTCAACTGGAATAGTTCACAAACAAAAAATAAAATAACAGAAACGAAACACACAAAAAAGAAGATAGAGCGACAACATAAAAATAGGGCTGAAAAGCGGACGATAAAAGTATAGACCGAGGAGAGAGAGGGAGAGGGAAGAGAGAGAGAGAGAGAGAGAGAGAGACAGACAGACAGACAGACAGACAGACAGACAGACAGACAGACAGACAGACAGACAGAGGGAGAGAGAGAGAGAGAGAGTAAGAGAGAGAGAGAGTAAGAGAGAGAGACGGGCAGACATACGTACAGAAGGTAGATAAATGTAAATACAAAAAAGACTGAATGACAGACATTGAGAAGGCCCACCAGAGAATGTGTTTATGATAAATTTAATTAACTCTCAATTGATCCATGACACATCCGGGGAGCCAACGTGAGGGGATCAAGACAGAGGTGGTGATGGGGGTGGTGGATGACAAGGTTGGAGCTGGAAGAAGTAGCTTTTGTTTTGTAAGTACAGCAAACTCAACAAAATTATTTTTATCTACACCGATATTCTTTTTTTTCAAAGGTCAACGCAAACACCTAGGCCTGCGTTAATTTTGTCCACTCCAGTTTGATTGAAATCCAGCCAGAGTTTGTGAAAAGATGAGCGCTACTAACACTTCCTAAATTTGCAGAGCTTAAGCGGGGTGTTCGTCATCCCACCATAGCGGAAACTTCATTGACTGGTCGAGTAAATAATGCAATGGTTGCTTCTATTTAAAGCTTTCGTTTAAGCGCCTCTTGCGCGAGTATCGACTGATGGTTGAAGTCTCTGATGTGAGTGTTACTGAAAAGAGGGCGTTGCTCTTTCTATGCGAAGTTTATAAAAGGCTTTTTATTGATTTTTCTTAGATAATGAAATAAAATGTAAAGCTCTATTTGACTATTTCGATGCTGTTTAAAGTTTCCATGGCTTTCAATTGTTTCTTTGTTACTAATGTGGCATTTGTTTTATATTTTGTTTCTGCCCGAGTAGTAGCAGCAGCAGCAGCAGCAAAAGAAGCAATAGCAGGGGAAAATGAATAATAAAACATAATATGTAATAATTAAATTATATTCATCGTTAAATATCACCAGTTTTTTTAAGCATCGATTAAAAGAGAGAGAGAGGGTGAGAGAGAGAGAGAGAGAGAGAGAGAGAGAGAGAGAGAGAGAGAGAGAGAGAACAAGGTTGGAGCTGGAAGAAGTAGCTTTTGTTTTGTAAGTACAGCAAACTCAACAAAATTATTTTTATCTACACCGATATTCTTTTTTTTCAAAGGTCAACGCAAACACCTAGGCCTGCGTTAATTTTGTCCACTCCAGTTTGATTGAAATCCAGCCAGAGTTTGTGAAAAGATGAGCGCTACTAACACTTCCTAAATTTGCAGAGCTTAAGCGGGGTGTTCGTCATCCCACCATAGCGGAAACTTCATTGACTGGTCGAGTAAATAATGCAATGGTTGCTTCTATTTAAAGCTTTCGTTTAGGC
>RQTK01000303.1:101050-217206 GCA_003991915.1 Elysia chlorotica
TCTGTCTGTCTGTCTGTCTGTGTGTGTGTGTGTGTCTCTCTCTCTCTCTCTCGCTCGCTCGCTCTCTTTCCTTCTATTTTTCCTCCTCCCATCTTCCTATCCTGCTATCATTATTTCTATTATTCTCTCTCAAAACTGTCATTCGTCGTTAGCTCTTCTAAGTGCCATAAATTTAATGTGAAATGAAATCAGTCCTTCCGTTGAAATATTATTTTGCCCCAGCCTCATCAATTAAAATCAATGGAGCCCGTATTGCTTTCACTTCTCTGCTGCTACCAGTGTCTCTTCACAAAATGTTTGTACTTAGAACTGCCCCTCCCCATTTTTACCACACCCTTCCCATCACGGCATCGCCTTCACCTACATGATTATATTCTCAAGTATGTCAAAATATTCTCACCTTTATTGCACTGTTTTCTGTTGCAATTCTTCGATTAAGTGACACGTCCCTCCCCCTACTCACATTTTTTTTTCAAGATAAGCATCTCCCCACACAATCCCCCTATCCATAGAACAAACCAACCGCAATCACTATCCTAGACCTGCTCTTCCGGTATTTTGCACAAGCCTCTCTAGTTCTCCCCTCCTGGCACTAGGATATCAAAGATAGGACTGTGTGAGGGTGTGTGTGTGTGGGTGTGGTGTGTGGGTGTGGCGTGGTAGCTCTGTAACAGCACATCTCAATATCGATGGTGGTGGTGGGATTGGGGATCGAGGTGTGGGAAACCAGGGAATTGAGATCCAGAAAGAGCCGATACTCCAATTCACGTAACGGGTCGGCGATCAATACAAGCGCGCTACAGTGATTTCCCATAAACAACCAAGCGGCATTGGCGCTGAGGGAAAATCCAGTCTAAAAGTCTAAGTGGTGGAGTTGGAAGACATGAAGACATGGAGTTGTACGCATGTCTATTTGCACAGGAAAAGAGAGAATCTCAGAGATTGCGAGCAGTTGTAAAAATAGCGATTCAAGAAAACGGGATTGCAAAGGAGGGGTTGGGGGGGTGGGGTGGTGGTAAGGCAAGGGCCACACTGGGAGCGAGGCGAAGAGAAGCTGGCGGGGAGAAGCAAAGCGATTTTTTAAAGTGGTCTAACCAAGAGCAAAGGGCAGCGGGCGAATCAAAGCAGATCCATACTGTACTTCTTGCACAGTTGTCATTTGATTTGACAATGGATAGGAAAAGACTAGCATTGCTGCTGCTTCTTGGTGATGATTGTCCAAAGAAGAAAGAAGAAAATTATAGGTGTTTCTAATCAATCGAAAGCGACAAGAACATGGAGTCTCGACCATTTGACTAGGAATTTAATTGACGATGAAAGCAGATTTTTCAGTTACTTTTGAATGAGTCGCAATTCCTTTTTTTTTCATTTGCACGAATTGATTGAGGATAAATCAAAAGAAGGGTGTCAAACTTCAGAAAGCCAATCGCAGCTTGCTGACAACAAAACGTCTGTAGACTGTCTACAGAGAAACAACCAAATTGATAGTAATATCCAAGCGATACGAGCGAAGGGAAATGGTCCAATTTCTCGCGCGGCTTCGCCATGGATCTCTTCGCGTCGCTTCGTTGACGATGTGGCCAGTTATCTCTTTATTATTGTAATAATTGTATTGTATGTTCCCGCTTCGCTTCTCCCTACCCTCTTCACTTTGTCTCCCTTCCAGTGTGGTCCTTGCCCAAGACTATGAGTATTGATGATAATGTAACACACAAATATGCGCTTTAAATGCACCAAAATTCATACAATAAGGAAAGAAAGAAAAAGGCTTACAAAAATAGATACATACGCCTACAGGAAGATATTGTCATTTGAACAGTGAAATAAAAGTTGTCTGCTTGCGAGACAAGAAGTATCACTTTGCACGAGAGGGTTGAGGAAAACATCTTATATCATGTGTTCAAACCCTTAACCCTTTTAAGGGACAAAAGAACTTTAAAAAGGCATTAAGAGAAACAGTTTATCTTAATTGGTTAATAAAACAGAGAAGGTCCCATTTGGCCAATCTGTGAAGGGAAATCGAGTGACCATAAAAAGGGATGGTTAGAAAGAAAGAGAGATGGGGTGTTGAGAAAGAGGAGAGAATGATAGAGGGAGTGGAAGTAGTGGGAGAAGTGGCAGAGAGAGAGGAAAGGGGCATTATCAGAAGCGATTGAGAAATTGAGCAAGAGACGCATAGAGAAACGGAGAGAAAGAGAGAGAATGATAGAGTCAGAGAAAGAGACAGAGAAAGAGAGAGAAAGATAGAGAGAGAGAAAGAGACAGAGAAAGAGAGAGAAAGATAGAGATAGAGAGAGAGAGAGAGAAAGAGAGAGAGAGAGAAAGAAAGGGAGAGAGAAAGATAGCGACAGAGAAAGAGAGAGAGAGGGAGAGAGAGAGAGTGGAAGGGACATAGACACAGAGATAGACATATAGAAAGATTGACAGACAAAGAGATAGAAAGAAAAAGACAGGGACAGTCGATCAGACGAAGACAGACGAGCAGACGAGTGAGGTTTTAAATCAGGGAGCAGGACACAGATGCTTTCATCCAGTCTAATTAATTCATCCTCTTTGGAGGGGAAAGATTAAGGATTGAGAAATGAGTTAATGAAGTAGAAGTGATGAGGAGGATCAGCTGGGGTGAAAGCGCCTCTAAACGCTGTGTGGGTGAGGGAACACTGGGGGAAAACTGGGGGAAAACATGGGGAAAGGGGGAAAAGGGCGGGCTGCAAAGCAGGAAGGGAAACACACTGGAAACATCGATAATGCGCTTCCAAGAGCAAGTCACTCCGAGAACCTCTGGATTTCCCTCATCTGTATGTTTTCTCATCTCTTCCCATTTGCTTGTACGGCTTATTTTTTTCCCGGATGAATGGCCCGAGTTGTAGGCCTATGTTTCCTTCTCTGCATCGGATTTTTGTTTCTCATTCTTCTCTCTCTTTTTTTTTTGTTACTGTACATTTGTTCTTTGCGTATTTCTTAGTTTGTGTCTCGTTCTTTACTTTGTTTCCTTTTTGTTTAGCCATGCTGTGAAGATTGAAGCCTTTCCGAATGTCAAGAAAGCTTGAGTTGCGTGAAAATGGGCTTTAATGTAGATTTTTAAAAATAAATCTAACATTTATCCAGATACAAGGCGTAGTGTGTTTCTAAAACTTATTATTAACCTAAAAGAAAGATAAAGAGATAGAGAGAGAGAGAGAGAGAGAGAGAGAGAGAGAGAGAGAGAGAGAGCAGCAGCACAAGGTCTAAACAGTATTCACATTTCTTAGCAATAATAGTTAGCAGCAATTTAAAAATTAATGTGCTTGAATTGGGAAAAATAAAACAAAACAAAAACAAACAAAACGATGTCCTCATGTTGTCCCGATTATTAAAAAAAATGATTTTCCAATATCATGATTGTATTTCCATGGGTTATATTCTTTGCCAAAATCCGAAATATGGAAAGTCACTTTCAAGCTTAGTGGAATACTACTGAGAAGTCAATTTAATTGTCCTACATTACTGTGCACTCTTTACAATTACAATCTTCAGCAATATCACCGCACGTCGACCACCCAATTCTCTTTACGTGGTACACGTACAACTTTGAGTTGTTGAAAATTGTGTGGATGTTCTCTAGCGGAGGAAACCAAAAAGGTCACGAGTATCATGAGGTCAATAACGTCTTTGAACTATAACCTATAAGTAGAAGTCTGTATCGTCCAATCAATTGGCGTTGGTTGTACGCGTAGGAAACTACATACATGTTCTGTCAAATCATCACTCATTGGGTTTGAGAGGCTGAGAGAGATAGAGAGAGAGAGAGAGAGAGAGAGCAAGAGACACACCCACACTTATCTAGAAAAACCATTAAGTAAAAGAGGAGAAAGGGTGTGTGAAAGCTTGAGAGAGAAAGAGAGCGAAAGAGAGAGCAAGAGAGGGAGGAACAGAGGAAGAGATAACAAGAGAAAGGGGACATAAAAACAATAGAGAGTGTGTGTGTGTGTGTGTGAAAGATTGAAAGAGAGAGAGAGAGAGAGAAAGAGAGAGAGAGAGAGAGAGAGAGTCAGCCCAAAGATCAGTGTACTGGGAACGCATTCAACACTGCGCATTCGAACTTTGGCGAGATGAATAATGAACTGAGCCCGAGGCTGAAAAGTGTTGCCCTAATTATTTGTGTTATGCCAGTGTTCAATAATATCGATCTGGCACCGCCATGACGGGTGGACCGTGCAGCGGCAGTTTTATCTCTGCAACTGATGGCTCTGTGTCTGGCAATCAAAATAAATTAATCGAATTAATAATGTACGTGTAGCGAAACAATTTCAGTTCTTGGTGTCTCATATTCTAATGTAATTCTAGGCATTGTTACCCTCAGTCACAGACTCATGCGGTAGCGCATTACCTCACCATTATGGTTGATCAGTGTAGAGGAAGTTTTTTTTAAAGATTGTATATGTTAGTGTCCATTGCTGTTTAATATCCATACGATTTTAAGTTCCTCGTTTTTATAAATACACATGTTCCAAGAAAAGATATATAAAATTTATCTGTAAATATCAAAAGTTTGAAATTGAAATATGTAAATCTAATGTTACAGGATATCATATTTATGGAGATTAAGTAATACTTTAGTCTGGAAATCCATTATAATCTTTTTCTTCTTTTTATATCGGTGAGGCCGAAGCGTCGCAACGTAGTTTTTGTGTGCCCTTGTAAAGAAATTAATGAGAAATTATAGCTATCGGACGATTAGAGAATTTCGGTGTCGAATTTCGCTCCCCCCGCGTTGGATCAGCGTTAGTAAACAAATGTACATTTGTGAGAGAGATGTCTTGGTATCCCCGCTATGGCTGTATGAGGCAGCGCGTAAATATAGCACGCACAGTCTTGAGGGCCGTTAGTAATGAAGTTTTGTTGCTGACGATGGACATTACGAAATCCACACATAAACAAAACAAAAAACTCAAGAAAAATGCACTGTTTCCTGAAATGATGAAAAGAACCTGTAGAAACCAACATCACCTGCGGCTCCTCAAAGCGGAATTACAAAGCTCACCACTGAACTCACCTGGGGTTGCTTCAAATTCAATCAGAATAGTCAGTTCATCCGCCAAGTCGCGGAACTTTCATACGAGACTCACTTGACAATTTATCGCACAGTTTTCGTGTTAAAGAAAATGGTAATTCTATATGAAATTAATACTGCATTGGCTCGTATATTTTCCGCTTGCTATTTTATTTTATTTATTTTTTTATTTTTTTTTCTTGGTTTTGGTTTTGGTTGAATTGTGTTTGCTCTGTTTTGCTTTTTTGCTTGCTCTAAAACAGCTATCGTTCCATCAACGTCCTGACGTCTACTATAAAGAAAGTAGCCAGATATAGAGTCTTCTTAATTAAGAAATGTATTAAAGTGTATCAGTTTCTATTTAATCAAAACCTTGCTTGTTATTTTTCTCTTAAAGATTTTCCCTCGTTGAGTTCCTCGAAGGGCAGACCGCTGAGATGATTTTGGAAGAAACAAAAAACTACTGAGGGACATAGCTCTCTTTCACCGCGATAAATAAAGGTGCCAAACTGTCATGTTACTTGGCCTTCCTGTCCTTTAGTATGACTTATCTATAGATCTGATACCGATCCCGTGGCTGACGTTTGGAGCAGTGTATTTTGTGTTTCAGCACTAATAAATACATCTATCAATAATCATATATATTTGATAGCTGTTGGTATGATATTATTGATACATGTATCTCTTTTGAAGATTTGTTGTTATGATACATATCTCTTTGAAAGCTGTTGTTATGTTATTAACACAGAATCCTATCTCTTTGAAAGTTGTTGTGGTATTAAGACACATCTTTTGATATGGCATTAACACATGTTTCTTTCATAGTTGTCGTTGTAATGGTGATAAAAATTAATATGTTACTTTGAAAGCTATTGTTATCTTACACGAATATTAGTGTTAACAATACTCACATAGCACCGGATAATCCTGCAGTAGTAACCTCAGCGCTGTCTATTACTAGACCTTGGAGCTGAATGTGGGACTCACATACAGTGTGAGTTCTTGCGTGACGGGTCAATGTGCTCTGTGCCTGGTGCCATTAACACTCCTCATCTAAATACTAGGTCCGCACTTTTTTTTTATACAAGTGCATCCCTCAGTCTCGACTTGCGTTGGTTCATAGCAAAAACAAACCAAAAAACCCAGAGTATCCTCGAAGTGCTTGTGGTGTATAGCCAACCCTGCTCACGGATAGTGTAAGTACTAAGACCGAGGAGCGGGGGACGCTAGGACTGGGTGAGCTAGAGAACTAACCAAAGAGGGGTGAGTGTTCCGCAGTCCTGGAACTTGTGTCGGGTGGGCTAGCGGGGGAACCACCAGCATCACCGCCAGCATCACCGCCAGCATCACCGCCAGCATCGGCGATCGGGAAACTCCACTCGCTTCCGTATCGAGTAGTGCTGGTGCTGGACCGCCCGGTCTGCTCACTAGAGAGGGGGAGAGGGGAGGGGAATGGAGAAGAAGGAAGAAGGGAGAGAGAGAGAGAGGGAGAGAGAGAGAGAGAGAGAGAGAGAGAGAGAGAGAGAATCTGTATCTAGGCCTAAGTACTGAAATCATAAAATCAACGCAAACGCAGTAGGCTAACGCAACCACCTGGTGCCTGTCAGTAAGCTTAGTAGGCCTATCTGGAACGATTTTAAAGTTCAGCCTAGTTACGCCCCCTTTTCAATTATCAATGTCGGTGGCAAAATGCAATAGTCTAATGTATTGTTCTGAGACTTTTGTTATAACTTAATCCCTAGATTGCAAGTGCCTGCATGCTTCTCTGTACTTCGTGTGCTCTGGTATCCACCATGCTAATCCTATACACACTTTAATGGTTAGTACACACATTATTACTAAAAATAGTACGTTTGTGTTTCTGTCCAACTTTCGCACGACGCTCGATGGACAACGATGGACAAAAACGGTGTGTGTCGCAATAATTTTATATGACACTGTAATTAATCCTCGCTTTATTGATCTGATGTGATATCATAATCATTTCCATGTGTTGTTAACCCTCATTGCTTTTTGCTCGTTCTTGCTGTCTCTGCCTCTGTACATATTAATGTACGTGCTCTCACAATGTTACTTCCAAAACTTAAACATGTGGTCCTTCCACAATTTGTCAATTCGATTCTTGAAGCTGTTGAGTGTTGGGGCATTCACAATGTGCTCTGCTTGGCTGTTCCAGGTGTTGGTCAATCTCAAAGGAAGGAAGTGTTGACGTACTCCAGGTGTTACTCGATTATTTTTTTTAGCTTTTGGTTGTGTCCTTTGGTGGTTTTTTTTTTTTTTGAATGCCTATTCAGTTGTGAGCGGGGAGCGAACATCATGCGTTTCATGCTAACATGTCACCTCTTTGTCTTCTACACTGCATAATTGGGATTTTGAGCTGTTTGAGGCGCTCTTCATGTGGGAGGTTCAGTAATCTTGGTACTAGGGGTGAGGGTGGAAATCTAGGTACCGGTAGGTGAAACAAAAATTTTTAATAATGTATCTAATTTGGGCATTTACTTCCTGAGTGCTCCAGCCTTTATATAACTCTATTAACAAGAACATCGATTGTTTGACATAACCACACTACACCAAAGCCCAATGAACATACTAGTTGGCGCATCGCAGATGCCCAATTTGAACGCCACTTTTATCATGGAGTACCAATTGTAGATAAACTTTCTTTGCGTATCTTTTATTATTTAAGCTTAAGAGTCTAGCCCAAAACTTTATTGCTTTACTATGGTAATCCACAAAAAGGTGGTATCTGCCACAATCTTTTACAGCTGCAAAGTTCCACGCTGTTTTTCCAATATTTAGGATCATTTTACAGTATTTTACATGTGCTTCTTCTACCTTATTCTGTCGCTGTAGTCCCCATATCTGGGCACCGTATAAGTGTAATGGCTTTAGCTTTACGTCAAAAATCTTCAGAAGCATAATTATTCACTTTCATATTATTATATCTACTACACAATTGTCTAAGCTTAGATGTTAAAGTGTTCGTTCTTTCAATCAAATTGCCCAAACTTTTAGTCCATATAAGTCGCGATGAAAAAATCAAACATAGATGGCTATAATATGTTGTAACCTCTACCTTTTTGCCTTTGTAGGTCCAATTTTAGGACTGCTTTAAAATTCGTCCGTTCCCAAGCACAATCATTTTAGTTTTAATCAGATTGACTTTCATACTCCACTTGTTACAAAATTATTCAAATTGGTCAAAAAGACAGACAGAAAAACATAGAGAATGATAGAAAGAGAGAGTTTGAGGGAGGGAGTGTGGGAGGTAAGAGGGGTGTAGAAAGGTTAGAGATTTCGTATGGAAATGCATCTATGGTGTGGCTGTTTTTTTTTTCTTTCAAGAAACATGGAAGGGAGAGAGAGAGAGAGAGAGAGAGAGAGAGAGAGACAGAGAGAGAGAGAGACAGAGAGAGAGAGAGGGAGAGAGAGAGAGAGAGAGAGAGAGAGAAAGTTTGCATGGACAAAAGAAGTTGTGTCGAGAAATAAAATGAATTGGAGGAAGAAAGGGCTTGGGAGAGAGAGAAACAGAGAGAAAGAGGAAAAAGAGGGAGGTAGAGAGGAGGGAGGGCGAGGGCATGAGAGAGAGAGAGAGAGAGAAAGAGAGAGAGTAACAAAGGAATTGGGAAAGCAAGTGAGGAGACAGATTATGCTTGGGGCGTGCCGCGAAACTGTTTCTGACACGTACCTTTGGAAGCAAATTATATTCCTTAGACTAGAAAGGCGTATTCCACTAGAGCTGTATATGTAAACTGTTTTCATAGTAGTAGGCAATTATTGCTTTGGACATGAGATGGAAAACGGCGCCAGCTTTAATAACGAGTCGGACTCTTCTCAATGAAACAAAATAAATAGGGGGAGAAGACATACCGATACACAGACGGACAGACAGTTAGACAGGGAGACAGGCAGACAGACACAATGAGAGAGGCAAGCATACCTGATACCCAGTATATGACTCTCCTAGGGAATACACCGTATAAGAGATGTTCAACTAGGAGACAGGCAGCTTTTATCCTTCCAAGACAAACAGGTTTCTACACTGAATCTGTTAGTATAATGGGATCAGGTCAAACGAAAGTTCTTGTATGTTCGCTTTGTTTCTGTGTGTCATCCTGTAGAAATCGTCAGATTTAAGTCTCGGGATCCGTCGCCGTATAAGAGATGTTCAACAAGAAGGCATACAGCTTTTATCCTTCAAAGACGAACCGGTTTCTACACTCAATCGGTTAGTACAATGGGAGCAGATCAAACGAAAGTTCTTGTATGTTCACCTTGTTTCTGTGAGTCATCCCGTACAAAACGTCAGATTTAAGTCTCGGGATCCGTCGCCGTATATGATTCAATATAACGCTTTTGCCCTGTCAGAAACCACTCTTCATACTCCATACAAGTATCTTAGGAAAAACTTAGGCGACGCAAAGCTACTTGGAGCCTACATCTTACTGTCAGATTCGAAAACTAGGCCTCTTTATGAAAAGCCTGAAAATTCAGTGATTCTAAAGTTACTGCTGGTTTGTGCGGACATTGAAATAACTTGGGAATGGGTGAATTTTAAAGCGTTTCCTGAGAATGAATGTCTTCCAAGTCTAACTGTAACAAGTATACAACATGACAAAGCAGTAAGAGCACAATAAAAGAAAAGGAGTATAGCGCAGCAAGAGCACTTACCAGTGTCAGCATGTTGCCAGGACAAGAGCGGCTAAAACGGAAATTACACAGTTGGACAAAACAAAGTCTGAACGCAAACGAGTACAAATCAAAGCCACTGTCTCGAGTGTGCGGTTTGTTGAATGGGTTACGCACTTGTTAAAAGGCAGTTTTAGAAACGATTGTACATGTTATAGGCTGGGAGAACCCAGGAGATGTTAAACTTCTGAACAAGATTCTCTCCTTCAAACAAAAACCACTTTTATTAAGTCGTAGCATAGTTAGGGGCAAGCTAAGGGCGACTATAGACAGATACTTATCTACATAGACGGGCACATAGAGAGATAATTATATTGTTACTATAACAGACTGGTAGATGATGAGATTGGGAAGGGTGCTGCACGGAACCAGATAAGTGATAACTGTCGTGTGCAGGCCAATTACATTTGTCATGGCGAATTGCCGAGCTGGGTGAGATGACAGAGTAGTCTATATCATTTGAAGACATCCAGCCTCCAAGATTGAAGAGGGCTAGTGCTGGTTTTGCCGTGGTCTGAGAAGGATGAAAGGGGGAAGTTGGATAGGAATACGGTTGATTGATCAATGGCTAGGGCGAAAGAGACATTATAGCAATGTAGATCTGCTACAGAAATGAAGTAAATCAAAAACAAAACAAAACAGAAAGATGTGGAATAAAATTTAACAGAACAGGAGGGATGGGAGTAACGCCACTAGGAATATAAAGAGAATTAGAAGACAAAATTAATAATAGCAAATCGTTGAGCAAAATGTATCACGTTTGTATGAGGCTGGGAACATGGTGTCCTCGAGGTGGGCAGCCTGGGCTGAACAATGATAACATTTTAGGGTACAACCGCAGAGAAGGCTCGATGTTCAAAGAGCGTTTTAAGATAATTTTTTTTCATGTTATGCACTAATCTATGCGCATTTTCTTTCTCTTAATGCCCCTTTGCATTTTAATAAATTATTTGATGTTTCTATACCGGTATCTCCGATCTAGTTATATTTGTTATTAAGTGTACACTTTACAAGTCTATATTTTACAGCAATCCTTGCTACAAAAGTGCAATATGTTAAGTACATAGAATGTGGTACTTTGGAGTAAGGCTAAGTGTTACTAGTTGTTATAAATTAATGTTATTACTATTATTACTATTGTTGTTGTTGTTATTAATTATTATTATTATTATAATTATTATTATATATTTTAAGATAATGCCGTGTGGTTCCTATTGATGAAGACAAGTAATGTCATATAAAGTTAAAAATACATTTTTGTGTTCAGTATTTTCTAAAACGTAAAAGAATATCATGGTCATGGTTTAAATCTACCGTTTATAGATAAAAAAGTGTGGACTCTAGATACCTATTATGTCTCTCATAATGTTACCGGTACATACATAGTATAAATACATCGAATGTTTCGTGAAAAGTGAACCCTTGGTATCTGAATACCCCCCCCCTCCCCTCTTAAACGTGCTTCTTCCCAATAACCCATTTTACACACACACACACACACACACACATAAATGGAAAGAAATAAATTTAGTAAATATTCGTTTTATTACGCTTTTTGTTTTAGACATAGAGCTGCAACATTGGCTTAACACCAGCGACAAGTTGGTGTGATGTAATCTAGTACCATGTTTGGCGAACTTGATAAAAAAAGGGTTAATAAATCAATGCTTCAGACACGCCCTGTCTGTGATGATATCGACATCGAAGGACGCGTCCAGACAGGCAGAAAATCGTATCGGATTTCCTCTAGTCGGAGTTCCCCTTGAGAGATGGAGAAGGAATGATGGGGTGGACTAGTACTAGTACTGGTAGTGGTACCAGAGAGCAGTGAGTGGCACCGACCAAAATAAATTAATATTGTTTTAGTTTGCAACATGTTCCTTCCAGTCCCGGGATACCTGCATGTCTATTCCTTGTTCTGCTTCCACCAGTGTGTTAAGTGTTGAGTTGATTTAACGTCCAACATCAGCATAATATAGGCTATATTGTGGACGGGCCCCAAGACTGACGTCTGCCAATTGTATGTGCTGCCACACACGAGACAGGGAGGCGATACCACAACTCCTGTCTCAGGCGGTCACATTAAACTGACACCGACCCAACCAGTAGGGAGCGAAATCGCCAGGGCTCGAACTTGGGCCTTTTGCGTCAGAAGCCGATTTTCTACCCCAGGGCCATGGCGCGCCCCTGTGCTTCCATCAGAGACGATACTACGTGTAATAAAGTAATATCTAGAGTCTCTAGTTCCACCCTCCGTGTAGCTGCGCTGGCCCAGTAATTTAATGCCAGATATTGACTGGGCTGAAAATACCAGATTGGATTATGTCGTGGTCAACTAAAGTCTTGACGTATACAGTGTAGCTGCAGTAGCCGCGTAAATAAATGGAAACACCGTTAGAGCAGGGAATGGGAGAAAGGTCGAGTGTCCAGGAGAGAGGCAAACACACGATAGAGACTGTACTAGGTTATTAAGGAAGAAAAGTGGAAGTGGCATCAGTAAATAATATAAAAGGTCAGGCAACAAAAAAGGAGTCCGAATGGCCAGCCGACATGAAAATATTTAAGAGAGAGAGGGAGAGAGAGAGAGAGAGAGAGAGAGAGAGAGAGAGAGAGAGAGAGAAAGGGAGAGAGAGAGAGAGAGAGAGAGAGAGAGAGACAAAGATAGACAGGGAGAGAAAAAATGTGCCACTGCTAGTAACATCTCCAATGAAAAGTATAAACATTTTGTTTGTTTTCTCAACGCTCAACCACATCAACTGGACTATAGAAGACACGTAATTTATCGTAGACTGTTCGTTGACTAGCTTGTAATTCGGAGCTGCAACCCACAGACTTAGCTACAAAGGTTTATTTCACTTCATGGGTTATCCTTTTAGCAACACCCGATTTAGAGTAAATAAAGACTTCTGAGACATGAGTAATTGAAACCTTATTTAAAGAAATACTGGTACTGTAGTTGAATAATGCAAAAGTGTTTCATATTAATTAATGTAGCAGTGTAACTGTATTGTTACACAGCAAAGCTAAAGCTCCCGCTGATATCTTTCTCAGCAAAATACCTGTTTTTCATCACAATGGCAAAAGTACATCAATCGCAGTGGAAATAATGTTGAAATTTATCTGAGAGGTTGTTGGATCTTCTGCGAGTCAGGTCTAAATAAAACTTTACGTTCTGACATGTTTCGTATTACTTTTGGGACAGGCCTCTTAGTTGTATGAGCCCATACAATTGTACGACAATATATTGTACCCTAGATATGTTGATGGACTATAAATAATCAAGGGAAAGTGCCACATTTCTAATTAAGATTATTATCTCTGCTTCATAAATTTACTGTCACTCTAAATATTGAAACATCAGAAAGGAAAATTCAAGGAGTATTTCCTTCGAGTGTTAATCCAGACATAGGGTGGGCTCGTGCATCAATCTAACAATTCTGTGCTTACTTTTCTCTGGTTTTGTCGCCTGTGTAACATTGTTAAAACATACATGCATGCACACACAAATTAGGAAACCAGATAGAGGGTGATAATTGAATTTTATTCCCAGCCAGAATTTTTATTTTCATTTCACTATCACTATCAGCAAGTGAGCTGTGATGCTGCCAGCCAGTAGCAACATGTGCCTGCCCCGCTCCATTGAATTTGTTAACATGATTATATATTTCAATCCATTACTCTACGGAGTCACATTATTTTGTCAGTAATGCTTATAAAATCGCACTGTTTTCAGGGTTTTCAAAAATGTATATCTTTTGAACCAATAAAGAAAGAAAACAATTCTTTGCAGATTTGCAAATTTCAGCCTTTACCTTAAAAAAAACAAGTCTTTTCCAATTAAAGTAACCATGTAACTCAGTTGAGTTAGTCCTTTAGAAGCATTGTTCTAAGTATCTCTTAAATCAATACAATGTGGGCCACATTCAACCTGACATGGCAAACGACATTTCTAAAAAGAAATTTAATCCGGCTCTATCCGCTTCATATTTTCACAGATAAAAGAACATATTTACTTGCAAGTTGTGGTTTAGATTGTATTTTAGAAGAATAAACATGCAAAAAATAGTAAAGAAAATTTTAACTTATGTTTTAGAAAATTTGAAATCAACAGCTAAAAAAAATAAACAAAATAATCAATGACAAGAAACATATCTAACCTTCATACAAGTGACCAACACAAAAATTATCACAAAGACTGGTTTAGTTTTATTTCCAGTTTTTGAATGCCCCACACCTAAAGCACAGATACGGCGGAAAGCAAAAAAGAAAGGCTATTATTTAAGTATGGAAAATATTTATGAAAACTAGTTAAAAAATAAGTTGGTTTCACTCCAGACTTAGATTGTTGGATGCGACTAAAGTACACACACAATAAAAGTATAATTAAAATGCGTACTCTACTTTAACTCTTCAAGCTTTGAAGGTAAAGAAATATTTATAATTGGTTGAGTTGACAAGTGTTAAATCATGTTGGTGATTCTACTCAAGCCTAACTATCTTTGAAAACCACCATAGACATTCTTTGCGTATTTGCTGGGCTTGTACTTTAAAAGACTAGTCTGAAAGGCCAACAGATTTTAAAAGACAAATACACCGTATTGATAGACTAATTTTGACTGAGTGAAGTATTGAAACAAGAAATGTAATACAAAACAAGTCTAGAAAAGAAAAATAGGTCAAATATATTTCTTCGTCTGAGGAATCATTACATGTGCTGCACCTTGAGACATGTGAAAATTCTTGCTTCAGAAGTTTTGGTGCATTACAAAAGAGATCTGGATAATAATATACTCTTCAGACATTATAATGTTTAGGAATACCTTGTTTTGCCTCAGGACTATAATATGTATTAATTTTTAAAAAACATGACAAGCATTTCTGAAGAGGCAAATCCTCTCTCCCCTCCCTATGCTTGAATCGTTAGTATAGAACTTGTGCATCACATGTGCCAAGTGGAGGCAAGCATGTACTGGTACGATTTCCCAGAGGCAATGATCAAAACCCTTGCCATTAAAACACTGCAAGTCTCCAAGCAAATGTGATTCACCGTGTTGAATCCTTCATGGGAACCTTGGAGACATTAAACAAGAAGACAGCGTCCCTCCTAAAAACCATCATCACAAGCGAGAGTAAGATGGCTATAAGTATAAGATTCCAGCGCTCTTATAGTGTTTCTCTTTAAACTTCACGGTGGCAGCGCTAGGTGTATAGCAGAGCTGAGCAGTCTCTCACTGTGGGGACATGAACCCATTTCCTGCTGTGGAGATTTGGCTGCAGAAGAAATCTTTAACAGTTTCAGATTTCTGTATGTGATTTTCTTGGTCCAAGCTGCGTGTACGTACGTATGTCACTTTGGGGGGTAAAAATCGGAGACCGAAACAGAGAGCACTGTCCAGCGGACCTGATCAGACAGGGCTCAATCAGGCACACTCTGCAGTAGACGGCTGCAGAACTAGAGACCAAGACCAGAGCCAGACACAGGTCCTGACAGTCCGGTTTGTTGAAGGTTGAGAGGGAATTTGTACGCTCGCTTGGCCAGTCTCCATAGTAAAGTCTTCAAGCTGCAGAGGAACCTTGTCGGATAAGCTTGATTGCTGCACCACAAAAAGGTTTTTCAACGCTTTCTGAAAAAGGAAAGGAAATCAGAGAATTTTCAGGGAAACCATCATTTCTTTTATAAAGATTGTTTGGAAAATGTCTGGGGAAAATTTAAATGCAATAGTGGAGAACAACAAATTTTTTAGCATCAATTTTTTTCCTGTAAATTCTTTGTTAACCTCATTAAAGTATCCAACTTCTCCTTTCAAGTAAGAAAACAAGACATATTCATGCCCTTGAAACAGTTACTGACAAAATCATTTCACAGATCTAATAATGATTTACTAAAAATTGTAATCAAAATTCGGTCCAACCTACTTGTTGCCAAAGATGGCGTCAGCATCAGGGGCACCTTTCGGATGCTGATACTTGACTTTCCTCTCGCGGTTCACATTGGTTGGAGCAGTGCGGTTCAAACTAGCAAGAGCCTCTGTGGGGATGAAAGAGTAATGAACAGTATCTCATAAAATGATGGTTAAAAAATACATTTCATCTGTACTCTTAGTATTTGAAAGACGTTCTTTACCTTTGAAAATTAGGTTAAATAAATTCCACAATTAAAGTACATTTCTTTTAATTTAGTGATGTATAAGTTTGATAGGGGACCAGCATATTTTTTTTCCAGTTTTCAATGATATTATATGTCTCTTTCATCCCCACAGAGGCTCTTTACATGGGGAAAAAAACATTCATTATAAGATTCAAAAACTATCATTTTTATGTGTAAGATAAAAGAGTGCTTGTTTGCATTTCCTGGCAAGGTTTGAATTTCAGAAAGCCTCTTATAGCAATTTTAGATTTAAACACAAGTTAATTTTTTAATTGTAGTTTTCAAAAATGATCAAGAGACAAAAACAGTTGATTGAAAGTGGTGAGTTTTACATTTCAATGTAAAGCAAAATCAAATCTCAATAAAACTAACAATGACATGAATGTTTTTTCAGTATGAAGTATATGATAAAGGGTCTAATACACAATATTTAGAATTCATTTTACATTTGATATTAAAAGATGGAACTGGAGTAAAAATGTCACAAAATAAATATCAGCAACTTTGTCCAATTGTTCATGGCTTGGTTCTTTCAATATCTAATGAACATGGTGTGCATGTATGCTAATTTCACCAACATGCATATATTTTAAATAAAAAAAATATATTATAAATTGCTCTGTTTCCTTACCTTGGTACTCTTCCTCCTCTTGTCTCTCATGAAAGTTTAGGACCATCTGTTTCATTTTTTCTTTCTCCAACTTTTCAGCCTGAGAAAATGTGAACAAAAAAATTACTATTCTACTGCTGCCTTGGCCCAACACTAATGCTAGCTTATTAACGACTGTTTTTAAAGATACCTTTCACACAAACAAAATCTTCAATAAATATCTAGATCATTTCTTCAGTTTTCACAAAGGCTATCAATTCATTTATCTAAGGTCTATGATCTAGGTCTACAAACGCAATTATAATTTGTCAGAGATAAAGTACTAATAAAAATGTCACCCAAGAATGAAAGGAAATCAAAAGGGTCATTTTTTTCTTCTTTCGTCTTTACTTGGTATTTTTTATGATTTATGTTTTTAACAATTGAAAGCTGTAAATCACCTCCTCTCTTTCCTTGAACTTGGTGGCAAATTCTGCTGTCATTGGGATTTCAAAATCTGTCAACTATAATAGAAATAAAAGAATTAAAACATACAGATGCAATAATGAGGACATAGTCAGTCTTTTCACATAATTTCTTTTACTAATAGTGCACCACGCCAAATTTTGTTAAGAGACATAAGTAAATCTAGCGGCACCATTTTCTGTTGTGCACTATGTTACATGGCATTCAGATATTTAAAAAAAACATATCATTTGCCATCTTTCCTGAAGCAACATGTAACATTCATATACAAAGAACATTATTGGTTCTCTTTCCTGACAACCTAAGGCATTCAGAATCAGAAACATGATTATTAACTTTTTATCTTCCCTGACTAACAATGATATTTAGAATTTAAAAACCATAATTTATCCTCATTTTTCACCACCCCCCCCCCCTTTCACATGACATTCAGATTTACAAAATAACAATAGTACTCTATACTGCACAAGCTGACAAAACACGCATATAATTAATTTAAAATCATCTGATCTGATTTTAAGCTGCTTGCTCTTCTGATTAGGTTAGCTTGCCCCTCTGACATATTAAGTTAAGCAAAATAAAATTGATTCCGAACCAATTGACAAAAGTCATCAGTATTGCAATGTTTGTCCTTTAGTTGTTTTTTTTTTTTATTGTACACTATATTGACTAACCTGTTGCTTGTTTCCTTTCCTGGTCATCAACACAAACTTAAGTCCCGTTGTGCCACTTTTCTCTTTATCTTTCTCTTCATCCTCCTTGTCAGAAATACCCTGGCCTAAATGTAGCATCATAGGTGAACATTGTTAAGAAACATTTCATGAAGGGACATAACAAGTTAAGAAGGAATTTTAACAAATCAGAACCAATTTCATTTTTAGAGATTGTTATCTGTAAACCATGATAAATTCTACATGGATTCCTTTATGACTTAATTTTATAAAGCTCATTATGATGGTAGATAAATATTTAGAAAATGGTTGCATATTTTGCAAAAAACGTACTTGTTTCCTTAAGATCCATAAGTAAGGATTCTTATATCACAATCAATAAACACTAAAAGCAAAATACAATTTTACCAGTTGTGGTTAGTAATTTTGTCAAGTCAACATCCAGCTCTTTATGTAGATATTTTCAGGGATTTTACCTGGTAAAGCCAGTTTCTTTGTTTTATTCTTGACCTGTGTAGGGATGGCAATATCCACATGAGGAACTTTTAGGGACTCCTGGGTCCTTGCCTAGAGATGCAAAAAGAGACATTCAGTTTGTTGGGGTTTTTTTTCTCTACTAAATCTATGATCTCTACACCATTAAGAGCTAGTGTCTATCAATTGATAATGGTGGATGGTGGACAAAAGAGTGCAATTCACTGATCCAACCAGCAGGACCTACAAAATGACATAAAAGAGGTATATCATGAGATACTTGTACTGTAAAGTGTAATTAACAATTTTTTTTGTTTTGATTGTTGCAGTAAAAATATTCTTCAATTTGAAAATGCATCATCATTTTGGACACCATTTTAAATTAAAATCAAAATACAAACCTGGATGCTGTCATTCATCATTTGATCAAAGGCTGACATGAAGTCGTCATCCTCTTTACACACTGCAACTTTGGGTTTGAGAACTTTCACCTGTTAGAAATAGACAGAATTGGTTGTAGAGAGAGCAAATCTATACCTGTAACAAGTTTATACAAATAATGACGGAGGTAAGAAAATTACTTTAAAACTTGGATTTCATTCTTTCTAGAATGCCCATATAAAGCATATGCTAACCTCTTATTTTTGGCTCTAAAAACAAGGTTTCTAATAACGAACTGTACAAGTGTGTCTGATTTTATACCAAACAACAAAAAATGCACAATATATGTAAAAAAAAATTAACCTCAATTAAGAAAGTGTAAAAATAAATAAAGCACCATTAAATAAAATTCTATAAAAATTGGATTCATAAACAAATGCATTTCATTTTTTTCTTAAAACATTCCTGACACTTATTTTGGCTGATAGAATACGGTAGAAAATTCTAGGTCCTTGGACCATGGAATGGAAATGACAACTCACTGTAAAATTCATTAAAAATATTTTTTTTAAAGCAAAATGAATGAAGTTCTGATCTGTCACTATAGCCAGGGCAATTCAGTTTGATTAAATCTTGTGAACCTATTGCATAGATGCCAACTTTTGAGAAAGCAAAAGACAGATTTGTTAGTGCGATTAGTCACAATGGCCATGCTTATTTGGTTCAGCTATCAATAGTGACATTAACACAAGATTAAGCATAACTTTTAAAACTACGCCAAGGACTAGTGTTATTTCATAAATGGTTTTTGTTTGTTTGTTGTTGCATTGATTTTTTTTTCATCTCATACAGTCAGAAACACCATGTCAGCAATATCCAGGCTTTGCGTGAACTAAATATAATAATTTCAAGACTGGTGGCTAAAGAATTTAGGTTTTTTAGCATGCCCAAAGCAATTGGAACTAACACCATTGTTGACTGAATCAACCGGAAGGGACAAAATCAGACAAATTGCCCAGTCGTCGGATTTGAACTAGACACTTAATAAAAACCAGACGCTCTGCCACTTAAGCCAGTTCGCCCATCAAGGTGAACTATCTAGCTCACGATTTATATGACAGAACTAGATCTTGATCTATACAATCGGATATCAACTAGATTTAGATTATAAAATTGCAGTCTTTATTTAGATCTAGATTCAATTTCACCTGAGATGTAGGGCAATTTAACAGGTGTCCCCGAAAAGATCGTAAATGTCAAAAATGACTGAAAATCTAGATGTCCATATGAGACATTAAAATAGTATTCAGTAACAACAACAAGTTTTAATAATAATTACACATTCTAAGGCTTTTTAAACCACCAACTGTGATACTATATAAAAGGTAGCATCAGTTGGGCTAGAGTTGCAACACAATAGCAGATATGAAGTTGAACCTATGTGCATTTAATTGCATTTCAATTGCGCTTAAGTTATTGTTACCTCCTCATCAGTCTCATTGCCTTCCTCATCAGAATCCCCATACTCATCAGTAAATGAGTCAGCCCCTTCTCCTTCATGCTCCTGTCAATAACATGTCAGTTGAAATTATATAAGAATAATATGATTAGAAAATTTAATGCCACAAATTACATTTTAAGAAATAGAACTTACATAAGGCATATCATTGTTGATGTAGATACAAAATCTTTAGAAACTTTGCTACAGTAGGGCTGAAGCTTTCAAGCAAATAATCTCAGCACATAACTACAAACAGATTTTCAAGGGAACAAAAAGTATATTACATTTGTTAAACTTCCTGCGCATTACACTAAAACTTAACTGTATTTTTAATAACATCAATGAAGCATACATTGTCAACAATTAAAAATGCATTTTTTTCTTTTTCAACAATCAAACCAATTTTCATCGATATGAGGCTTAAAGCCTCTTTAGTTCAGTGCTAAAATAAATACATTTGCATGATTCTTTTATCACCATTTCTTTAATTAACAGTGAAGATCAAACAATAATGTTGGTGACAGTGACTTATTGATTATCATGAAAAAAAATGTGTCTAGGATCTAAAAATATGTGATACAGATAAGCACAAAAAATTATCTTCTCAGCTCCATAGAAGACAAGTAACAAGTTCTACTATTCTAGAGTAGTTTCTTACATCAGCGTCATGGTCTGCTCCACTGAGACTACTCTCACTCTCCTGTGTACCAGACCCTTCCTCTGTCGGAGTGCCCTCTTCTTCTTCGTCTCCCTCCATTATGGTGGTCAAACTCTCATCTTCCTCATCTTCGTCTTCCTCCTCCTCATGACCTTCTGTTTCTATCATGTGGAGAATATTGGCTGAGGAGATTTTGAATCAGAGAAATTCATGTAAATACAGTCAACCATATTGATTTAGACAAAAATGTATGACTTCTTGTTTTCTTTACTCATTAAACTTTTTTGATTATCAAAAGTTTCAAAATCTAATGCCATGACAACTTATACTCCAGGATTACACTATAGTTTTCAAAATTAGTGAACACAATAGTTGCAATCACTCATGAAAGGGGGAGAAAAAAATCACAGTAATATCAACAGCATTTGCTAAAGAAATGTGCTATTATCCATTTGAATCTTACACGTTAAAAAAGATTCAAACACTTTTTTACTTAAACGATGAAATTAAAAGCATGAACAAAACTATTACATACAAAAAATCAATAAACATTTTGAAAGCTGTGCAGGTATATTTAGAGTTTTAATGAACACATTTAACAGAGCTTTGAAAATCATCATAACTTTAGAAAAACATACAAAAAATTCATTGAGATTTTCCAAAATAAAGCCTAAAGTATTCCAATTGTCAATGGTGATAAAGTAAAAGTCTTCTAGGAGACTGAAACCAAACAAAAATTAACACCTCCTAGATCTCAATGAAGACCAGCATGGCTAGGGTTGGTTACATTACACTGACACCGATTAAACCAATAAGGAAAAAAAGATGTGCAGAACTAGGATCAAACTTCACTCTTCCTAGAGATGAAAAGTCTACCCTTGGACCCCCGTGCCCCAAATATATTTACCAATTTTTGCTTTATACTCGGCCTCGAGCTGAGTAGCTGCATCACAAGCCTCCTGGTAGGTCTTGAACATTGTGAGTCTCGGCCGCACCATCTCCAGCGTCTCTCGCATCAGATTCTCGATGTCCATGGGGAACGGGTGGCCCTCAGCGGTAAACACAGGCAGGCTGTGCTTAAACAGATAGTAACGCTGAAACAAAAGTTGAGAAAAAGAGATAAAATGCAATGAACATCATAAATTTTAAATGTTCATTTTAGAAAACAACATGAATATCTACATCAAAGCAATACATTACAATACCTGACATATATATTTGATTCGAAGCAGCGTATTACAATGACTGGCATGAATATCTGCATGAAAGCAGTTTATTACCATACCTGAAAATAGAGAAGATAACAGTCAAGTTTCTTCTTGCTGGATCCCTTGTCAAAGTACTGTCCACAGGTTTCTAGCAGAACACACACAAGGCGGATGCGGAAGAGATGCTCGGGAGGATCCATGAAATGGGGGGATTTCTCTGCAATAGGTGAAAACAAAAATGAAAATTATTATCAAAAAGCCCCAATCTGTTACTTTGGTAAAATTGCAATCCTTGCCTTCTATACTTCTTAATTACTTTATTCTCTAAATGTTTATGTCACTTTTTTTCCGGTAAAACCACTTTGTCAATCTGTTTTACAATTTGTCATGTTGCCTCCCTTCTTTCCATTTCCTTTTCATCATCTCAGTTGTCATAGAATGTTTGATTTTTTTCCTCTTCTCATCGTTTGGTTACCAAACAAAAAAATGTTTGACATTTGTGAACTTTGTCCATACATGATCTTTTTCAGTAAGGTTTTATTTTATTTCTTTGCAGTCCATGAAGTTTAGCACTTTTGTTAAAATGCAAGTGATACTTCATGGTAAATGTGAAAATAAGATCAATATAACTAAACTTTCCCATTAAAAATGCACTAAGACTGACAGTTGATCCTTAGAAAGTCGAAAGAGAAGAATGTGATCATAACTCACTCCTGCATTTTCTTAGATCTTATAGAGAAGAAAAAAAATCTTGAGCTAGGTCTTCAGGGGCTATAATATGGCATACACTACCACTGATGAGGCGATCAAACTGCACAGGAGAGATGCAAAACAAAAACAAAACAACAAAAACTTGTTATGAGTTACATTCTTTATTTGAGAGTACCTAGTTATGTGTTTACATGATACTGCACCCATCCTCAGAATATGCAAAGCCTAAAGTCTTTGTGTTGTTTTACCTTTTAGATGTTACCAAATTTGTACAAGACACCCCTTATGAACCCTGGCAGATGCAAAACACTTAAAACTATGTCTGCAACTATGATATTAACTAGTAACAAAAAACTTTTTTTTCTCTAAATAGCTTACAAGCTTACCATCTAGAGACACTCCAAAAGTGATGAGAGAATACAGCGTTTTGAAAATGACGCCCGACTCCACCATGCGATAGTTATAAAGCTCTCCAAGATACTTCACACAGCTGACACGCCTCTGGTTGTACTTCGGCTGGTTGATCTATGGGAAGGAACACAAACAGATAAAAAATTCATCCTTAGATTTCCATTCTGAAACATTAACTTTTCCAATGTGGCACACTGGATGATTATGTCTATAAATAGTAATGAGCTTTTTGTTGGTTTTTGTTTCTGAACCATTGACATTTTCAGCAAAAGGCCTTTAGGGTATGCTACCTTTAACATTGAGATGAGCCCTTTTGACATCAGAATATCGATATGTTTGTAAGATCAGTACTTGTAAAAAAATTATACTTGTAAACATCATATTATTATTTGATCTTTAGATTTAGGAGACAAAGATCTAACATAAATATACTTGTTTTCATCAATCTAGTTCTGGAAAAGGGAATTATTTAATATAACCCTCTTTGTTAATTTAATTGATACCTCCATTCCAAGTCTTATATCTTCCAACACACCATCCACCACTTGAATTGCCACATGCTCCTGTGTAAAGAGAAGAAGGAAAAAATTGATCAGATAACAATGTATTGGTTTATCATTGCTTTCTTCATATCCATTGTCAGCTCAAAACAATTGTGCTCACAAAGGATAAGCATTGACATCATCATCATCATCAAGTACCATGCCTCATAGCGTTGGTGATCATGTCCCTCCATATCTCTCTTTCTCTGGTTAGTTTCATCATCTCTGTAACCTTTGATATTTGTAGCCACTCCTTCATCCCGTCTGCCATTTTTTCTCTTTGCCTTCCTTGACTGCGTTTCCCATCAATCATTCCTGTTGTCACTAGATGTTCTAGTCCCTCTCTTCTCATCATGTGGCCAAAGAATGTTGTTTGCCTTTTCCTCACCTTGTTAATTATTGATGGTTTTGCTTGGGCTTCTTCTAAAACTTCTTTGTTTGATTTCTTTTCTGTCCAAGAGATGCGGAGCATTCGTCTTAAAAACCACATTTCTGTTGCTTTCAGTTTCTTTTCTATCTGCTTTGACACCGTCCACGCCAGGTCTTCAGGGGCTATAATATGGCATACACTGACGCTGATGAGGTGATCAAACTGCATTGGACAGACGTAAAACAAAAACAAAAACAAAAATAACTTATTCCGAGTTACATTCTTTATTTGAGAGTACCTAGTTATGTGTTTACATGATACTGCACCCATCCTCAGAATATGCAAAGCCTAAAGTCTTTGTGTTGTTTTACCTTTTAGATGTTACCAAATTTGTACAAGACACCCCTTATGAACCCTGGCGGATGCAAAACACTTAAAACTATGTCTACAACTATAATACTAACTAGTAACAGAAACAATTTTTTTCCTCTAACCAGCTTACAAGCTTACCATCTAGAGACACTCCAAAAGTGATGAGAGAATACAGGGTTTTGAAAATGACACCCGACTCCACCATGCGATAGTTATAAAGCTCTCCTAGATACTTCACACAGCTGACACGCCGCTGGTTGTACTTCGGCTGGTTGATCTATGGGATAGAACACAGACAGAAGAAAATTCATACTCAGAGTTCATTCTAAAACGTTCACTTTTCTAATACGGCCCACTCAATGATTATATCTATAAATAATAATGAGCTTTCTTTGTTTTTGTTTCAGAACCATTGACATTTCAAGCAAAAGCCAGGCCTTTAGGGTATGCTACCTTTAACATTGAGATGAGCCCTTTTGACATAAGGATATCAATATGTTTGTAAGATCAGTACTTGTAAAAAAATTATACTTATAAACATAATATTATTTGATCTTTAGATTTAGGAGACAAAGATCTAACATAAACATACTTGTTTTCATCAATCTAGTTCTGGAAAAGGGAATTATTTAATATAACCCTCTTTGTTAATTTAATTGATACCTCCATTCCAAGTCTTATATCTTCCAACACACCATCCACAACTTGAATTGCCACATGCTCCTGTATAAAGAGAAGAAGGAAAAAATTGATCAGATAACAATGTATTGGTTTATTCATTGCTTTCTTCATATCCATTGTCAGCAACTAGGCTATCTTGCTGGCAGGTCCCAAGACTAATAAAGCGGACGTTTTACAAGCTGCCATACAAAGGCAGAGTGGGGAAACAGTGGTGTCCTTCTTAGAATACACCCCTCAGGAGATAGGAAAACCGGATCCTTCAACAAATCTGGGTCTAAGGCATTTTTTTTTAATGAGCTTACAAGCTGAGTGTTAATGAAGTAATCACTGTAAAATTAAATTAACACTTTTACGTCTCCTAGGTTTCCTGAGGAATCCTACATGTGACGGCGGCAGCAGTTGGAATTTGAACTCTGGACCTCCTATTTGCTAATCCAGAGCATTAACCTACTGGATCAATGGTGCTCCATATGAGTCATCAAAATGGAACAATTTGTAAAGAGGTCACCTGAAGGTCCAACCTACTCCTCAGTAACTGGATACTCACTCACGCACAAACTAAACGTAGCTTTTTAATGAATCTTGGTCCTTCAGCTGGCAAAAAAGTGATTGCGCAGAAAAGATTTCTTTGATTATCCACAACATTGCAATATTCCTCCCAATGTCACTACTTCTCTGCTGCCCCATCCACCCTCTTTTCTTTTGCCCTATTGGCTTAACAGACTGTAAAACTCAAAGATTTTTCCTCTCGTAAAAAAAAAAAGGGTTATCATTTGAAAGGAAAATATGAAAAGTAGCATACGTGGAAAGGAGCGATTCCAGCTAACAAGTTGGCTGCACAGTGTATCGAGTTATACTTGATGTTCCAAACGGCAGTCAAACACTTCGTGGCATAAAACGCAATCTGGTAAAAACAGACAAGACCAGAGAGAGCAATGGTTGATTGGTTGGTTGGTTGACAGCACTATGTATGAGAGCAATGAAAAAAACATAACATGCAGCACTTTGGTGTCCCCACCTATTTACTTTGTGGTCCAAGAATTTTCAAAACATGTACTGCAAAGTATAAGAGAGTGGCCACTCTATTTAAGATAATTAATACAACAGTCAATAACAATGTAATAAGCTTCAATACATCAATGCTGTTGCAGATTTCTCATTTCCATCTTGCGTGAATTAATCCTTTCTCTCTTAGCTTAAATTAATATTACTAAAATGACATTTGTGGTTTATTCATAATGACTCACCTCTGGATCATCCCACTTCAGTTTCCTCATCTGCCTCAACACCTGAGGAGAGATCATGGCTTTGGAATTAGTGCTGCTTTCATTAGATATTTTACAGACTAATCGGTTTCAATTGCATGGTTTGTATTGAGTGATCCCATGGGATTTAAGGCTGTAATTGAGCACTGCTCGTTATACAAATACTTCTCATTTCCTAATTGCCAATTAAATACTTTTAATTTAACAAGTGAAAATAACATCACATTTGTAGACCATGATTTGTATTATTTTCTTTTACAAAAGTTGGATATTAGGGTCATGATCCCATTCTATTTTTTTTTTTATATCAGGGAGTATCAACTTTGACATCATCTTTTTTTATTCTTCAAGAAAGAGTATCTAGATTGATAAGTTACATAGATCGAACTTGAACTGAGAGACAGGATCGTAAGCATACCACTATAATTATTTTTAATGAATCAATTCCTCTTGTGTCTGAATTACAAAAGTATGTAGCAAAAATGACAAATGTATTCACTGGGTGAATGTTGGATTCTACCACAACCACTAAGAACAAACTGGCAAAGATTTTCAAAACTTTAACTCTATATTTACAGTTTACATTCTTCAACAACAAAAATAAAATTGATGCTCCAGAAATATTTTGAGTATTGCAGTTGTAATTAATGAGATTGTAACAAACAAAAGTGTGAGATATGTTAATATATATTGAAAGTGTAATCTAAGTCTTAATTTTTAATTTGGCAAATATACCTTTTCCACTGTGACCTTGGAAAGATCCTTATACAGAAGTTTGCGAATATATTCATGAAGGGGAGGTCTTTCTTTCCGCACTGTTGCTTGAACTTCTGGTGGGTTACTAGAAGGAGACAGAGACAAAAAAGAAAACTGCAATTTTGTGATGATAAAGATAAATAAAATCAATAATATTAATACTGCAAGATAAATGAAGATAATAAGAGAGCAATGATATTTCAGTTCTGATAAGATAAATAAAAGCAATAATATTAACACTGCAAGATAAATGAAGATAATAAGAGAGCAATGATATTTTAGTTCACAAATTTTAATGACCAAAGAAAGCAAAGACAGTACCTGTAGTAGAACGCATTTTCTATCATGGCCTCATAGCGAGTCTCTAGCGTCATTGCTGAACGCTTGCGCATCATAACTTCCTAGAAATGATAAAAAACAATAACTCACTCTCAAAACTGCGCTTAACATTAAGAACACCTAGAAAAAAAACATAATTGAAAGGAATAACTGTAAAAAACAAGAAGGTTTTAAATTGAGTGTAAGGTGGGTACTTAACAGACAAAACCATAATCATGTAGAAAATTAGAAGAAGTATATACAAGATTTTAAGTAAAGTTGAAAGAATATATCATTGAAGAAACACAAAGCAATACCAATAAGTTCCTTTTCAGTGGGCTAAAAAGTGTATTATGTAAGACTTTATGTCCATTCTATTGTATCAATTCTGCATTCTAACTTTGGTTATGAATAAATCCATTTTTAAGGTACAATTTTCTGGCGGGCAGGGAAGGGGGGGTTCTATCCTTTAAGTGCATTATTTTCTTTATTCAGTGAGCCAATTGGTAAAAATATAAAAGAGGATATGAAGGCACCATACTAACTAGATATATCTTTGTCCTGTAGTGTGAGTCAGGTGACCTATACAGAAACCGTCCACATATCTCTAGAAGAGCACAGGCCATTTCAATGTTGTGATGGCGAAAGTCAAATAACAGCATCTGATAGTTTTGAAAAAAAAAGAAACAACAAGAAATACATATTTGCTTCTAGCGGAAGAATGTTTGGAATATTTGGATTTATGGTTTTCACAAGTTTCTTTATAAGATTTGTGTTTTAACTAAAGAAAATTTATGGGAAACTTTGCAGGCAGAAGTAGATTAACCACCCAAAGTACTAGATTAAGCATGACTTTTAATAATTTAATAAATTATTGCATAGTTATCGCTACCTTTCAAAACAAAATGGACCAATGCAACTGATCTCACACAGTAACATATTATCATTGAGAGACAAAAAATAAATCTTTTCAATATTTGCAGAAGAGAAAATATTTAATAAAAAAATAGAGCATAACTTACCTTGAGGCATTGTAAAGCCTCAATTTTGGGACAAACTTTGAACTTGACAAGCTCACCTGCAAGTGAAAATGCAAACTCATTTAGTACACATTATTCCGAAATACATGACATGTTATCCCTTTCCAAATTTCATATCATTTCAGTTTTTACATACATAAGCATAATAGTCTAACTATAAGTAGATCTCAAATTTTTAGGTATTTATCTTATTGGACAGACACGCTGCAGCTTTATTTCTTACCACTGTGGAGAAATATCTAAAAACGCCAGATCTATTTTTAATTACTCCACCTGTCTGCCTCTCCTAAATCTAATTTATCAGTCGAACTAGTCTATTGAGAATCATAAATATACAAACAAGTATGTAGTGCGAGCCATAAATGTGTTTTCAATTTGAAAATACCAATACCATCTAGTGTCAATTTGGATGGAAGTGCAGTACATTGACTAATGCATGCCATACCACACACTAAAACTTCATAGAGATGCCGCTCCACAGTACCAATTTACCTTATAAAAAGCTCGATAAATATTTGAATGCAATGCAAGTGTTTGCAGTGGACTTTTAAAGTCGACCATACATTATCTAATTCTTTGACTCTATCAGCGCACAAAATGTACATAAAGCTCTAGCTTATTGGATCAAAGCTACTTCTAGATTTTTGTCCCAAATCCAATCTACATAGGTGATGAGAAAAGAATATATTGTAATGAAATTATGTTCGTAAAACTGGCAACTTATTAGCATAAATGTTACCTTTGATACTTACCCATAAATCGAACAGTCTTAAGCTTTGTCTCAATGTTGATTTGATCTTTTTTTCTTACCTGAAAAGATAATTCGGAAAGATTTAAAGTTTCAAAATATCTTATAACGATCAAAGAAAATGTACTAATGGAGTTGACAATCGTAAAAAAAAAAAATGTAAAAAAACAACAAAAAAAACAAAATTTAATAAAAATGTGTTTGTTACTTTACCCAAGACACAATTTTTATCCATGTTGATGATGAAAATGATAGTGGTGATGTCATATGTAAAGACTGACTTAAGGAGAGATTTTAATTTATTTCTAACCAAAGGGTTCTCACATGCCACTTGAAGTCAGACTTGAGGGAGTGGACAAGATCCGAGGCCAACTCTGGCATGCAGGGCTCCAGTATGGCAACCAAACGCGAGTAGAACGGCAGCAGATCATATCTGCCAAGCAGGGAGAGAAAGGAAGTCACGGTCCATGGAGAAATAGCAGCACAAAGTAGTATAATTTGTATGATTTATGACAGAGACAGCAGCCTGACTCAATTTTACTTCTTTCTTTTTGATAGTTTACATCCAAAGGTTAACATATCTGATTGTTTAGAAGTAAAACAAAAAATAAATACTTGTCTCCACAAATAAGTGAAAGATAATCACACCTGTTAGTTAATACATGAGTCAATAATGTAAAAAATGCTGGTAAATTTGATATTCATTATCTGTAAACATGTGCCTTAAACAATACTGCAAAAACTTTGGGTAGTAAGCTGCCCTAGTCATGATTCGTTAAAGAAATCAACTTTGAAAGATAAAGATGTGACATCTATTTATGTCTCTAATGCCTGGCATGGAATGTTATGTAGAGTTCAAGATTGGGCTTTGCCAGTGCTTGTGTTACTGCACCCACTTTTTAACTGAGAGTGAATACTGAGACAATCATATTATTTTCATTGAAAAAAAATTGTAAAATATTATGACATATAATAATACATAATATATATTCATAGATGGCTACCCAATCTATGGTAAAAAAACAAAAAAATGAATACTTCAAACGACGATCCGTATTGTCATATATAACTACATTGATAAATGAATTAACATCTAAACATCTTAACTTTTCCCCACCTATTTATGGCTGGTGAACTTACCGCGTCCTATGAACAGCAAACAAAGTTTTGGCCAATTTTTTTCTGTTAGATTTTGTGTTGAAGTTCATGCAGAACTCAATTGCAGCCTGTTAATAAAAGAAGACATGATGACAATAAGCAATGTTTTTACTAACATGATGAGTTTATCAGACATTAATAAATAATGTAAATGCTAGTGAGTAAATTCATTCCAGCAATTCTGTTTGCTTAAGTCTATTTTCATTGTCTAATGGGTCTTATAAAAAAAATGTTCACCACTGAAATCAATTTGAAACAATGTACGCCTCATCCTTTGTTTTATGATAGAGGTGTGATAGGGAATGAAATTCAACAAAGAAATTTCAATGATAATTGAATCAACTGTTGACATTCCGAACAGAAGCCCAGCACTCTACCACTTAGAACAACTCTTCTCTCCCCTTATATTTATAATTGGTTGCTAATAAAATTTTGCCTGGGCATCAGGACATACCTTATCTATCATGTCCCTGTTGACACAGTTGGGAAGAGAAGTCAGATAGGACTCAAACTGAACTTTCATCAGTGTGCCAGTCTCCTGGTCATCCTCTGTAGTTGATGGAAGAAGGGAAACAAAACACTTTCAACCTTTTCACATAGCATGATTTTAGGCCTATTCCTTTTGTACACACTATTTTGGGGAATTTTCAAAATTTTAAAGGCAAAAACTTCGATAATTAATATTTTGAAATGGAAGGTGTGCAAATCTATACAAAAAGGTGCTTACACAGGAGAGTATCAACCAGCACCACTACATGTGTGCGGCATGATGGGAGAAGGTTAGAACTGTAGTAAGTCCCAATATTTCAAAGCCTGATCAATATTTTTTTTTACTAATCTTTGAGTGACTCAAATGACATTGTTTTTTTTAAAGAATGATATCTCAAAAAAAGGGTGGCCAGTGAAAGCCATATGCTGTGGGCACTAACTCCTACCCCAAAATGTGTTGATGAATGGATTGACACAAGGTAAAAGACACTTTCTTCAAGACAGGCATTCCCATGGTTGCAAAGTAAAGCATGGGTAAAAGTTTTAATGAAGAAGAGTGGCAATAAGACAACTGCATTTTGTACATTATATCTTAAATTGTCCCATGGCAAACTAAGGTTTGTCTGTGACATCTGGGGACACAACTGCCCTGCATGGATTGGACTTCTGAGCCACCGCCAGGTGATGCTCAAACCTTACATGACCATGACAGATCCACTCATCGTTTTTGCAACAATTACCTTTAATGGTATGTTTCACGCAGATCATATGAATAAATCTCTTATTTAGTTATGTTTGGAGAAGTCATCCCATAGACTGAAATAATTTGTTCACATCATTATGAACTTCTTTCTTCCCCTGCTTATTATCTACTTATGAATATCAAACCATAAACATCAATCATGTAGTCTCAGTTTTTTTCTCTCTTTTCCATGAATCTCCTCTTTGCTTTATTTTTTACTCTTGATTTCCTTCTACTAAAGTTTAAAATTATTGCTCAGATTTGAGCCCAGAATTCCCAGCAGGTTTCAACATTTGTGGAAGATACTTTGTAATTCAATGAGCTTCTCAGATGTTGGAAATCTTTTAATATTTTTCAAGCAATAAATTTACAATGTGGTTAAAAGTGTTTTTTTAGACACATCTTAAATTATTGATCTGGGGGGAAAATAAAGAAAATTTCTCTTTTTCTATTCCTGAATGTACTCAAGAAAGGAAGATTTATCAAACTCTTATAATTCCTTCCCCTTTCCTTTTGATACCAAAACTTCTGCTCCTTTGACTTTCTACCTCTACTTTAGTGGTAAAATTTCTACCATCAATTGCTTCTTACCTTCCACCTCAGGTAGGACAAATCTTTCCTCCTCTTGGGCTTCCCCTCCCATTTCCTGCCTTTCTGCTTCCTTCATGTTTTCCTCTATTTGCTCTGTTTCAAGCTCTTTCTCTATCGTCTCTACAGCAAGTTGGTCCATCTCTGGAAATAAGGCATCAATTGTGAAAATAAAACAGTTGCATACTTTTAAATTCAATTATCTATTTTTTGTTTTTGTTTTAAAAGATTGCCATTAAAGAAAAAAAAAACTGAGCAAAGCATTTTTTTATCAATAGAAATTTGTAATGGACACAGGAGTCTTATGTCACAATTAAATATAACTTCAGTACAAGATTTTTTGCTGCTACTACAGAAGTTTCAAAATGTGCTAGTTTCATCATAGGTTATATCATTCCTTAGTAAAATTGATCATTCATTAAGGATGAGCTGGAAACTTAAATCTGTTGATGTACAATTACAAAATGTTTCTTATATTTCATTTATACAACACAAAAAAGAGATCAATATCACAACTTTTGAAAAGATTCAGTACGTTATTCTTTTTCAACTCTGCATCATTTGATCTAGGTGATTAAGATAGAGCAACAGGTTTGGAGGCTTCTTCGCTTACCATTTTCCAAAATTGTGTCTGCATTTTTTAAGTCATCTTTTGAAGAAGGTATTTCACTGTCACGATAGAGGATCTGCAAAAATTAATACCATTTGTATAAGACCACTAAAGTCAATTTCAATAATTCTAGACATGGATAATTATCACGAATTTGTATCTGGATCACTTCACCATAATTTTTTAAAAGAATATGTTAGTTTGAAAAGACCAGTATCACAGTATTAGAAATAACAAAGGAAAGAAAAAAGACATTAGATAAACAGTATGGAGTTTTAATATACACAATTTTAGTCAAATGGAAATGAGGAATGAAGAGGTCTGGACACCATCAATAAAATACAAAAAAAAAGTACTTACACTTGGAATAGATGCCCTAAGGTCTGGTAACGTTTCATAAAAAGATCTTGTGTCATCATCTTCAAATAAGCTTTTGTCCCCTCCATACTGAAACTGATCAAAGATAAGAACAAAATGCATAACTTTTCACTTCAGCAAAACATGCCTGTAGCAGTGACATAGTCCTTAAACTATGTTGGTGCAACTAGCCTAATCTAACCATTTTTGTAGTTTCATTTACCATGAAAGCCATCAAATTAAATGTTGAATGATACCTTCTTAACTTGGATGCTATACACATGTACAGCTTCATATTTTTCCAGTGCACTGTTGCATTTAAAAACTTTATTGATATTTTAGCATTTTTAAATTAACAGGCTTTGATGCCGATGACAAAACTCAGGAGAAGTCTTTGTGTGAAACTGAACTGTTTTTATTGTATGGCTAAATACAAAAGTAAGAGACCATTAATATAAACCTTTATGAACTAAAATTAGAGGCGAAAATGTTTATCTTAAATCGTTCCTGTTTTAGATACGTAGGTTTCCACCTATTGTGTATCTTAATTTGCATAGATGTTGGTATACTAATATTCTCAGAAAATGCTTCAACACATATGTTTAAATATGAAAAGTGTATTTTATCTTTGACAACTAGCTACCAGACCAGTCCTGCTGCAGAGGTACATGATAATGAAAAATTAAGTCAAATCAACACAGAAGATACAAATGATTAATAGTTAAAATTTCCTGTGATCACTGTCATATTTGCTTCTTCTCAGTTGATATAAAATCACTTATATTCAAACCTCAGCATCTTTCAATGGGTTGAATATGTCGAGCATTCCACCACCCTCGTCTGTATTTTCTGCCATGAAGATAGTAAAAAAAAAAAAAGATTAATTCCTGTGTTAGCAGTACAAATGTTTCTATTCATTTTCTTTGGTTAATTTAGAATAAATCAGTACAGTGTAGAGAGTAAAAAAAATTAATTAATTTCTCTGTAAATGGTTGTAATGCTAATATTGACTTTCTTTGGTTGGTTTAAATGAATCTGCACATTTTAATTTTAACTCTGCCATGAAACAGATATTGGTCCAACAAACACACCAACATGTCAGAGTCAAAACGGCATAGCTATGAGACATGTCATTGTGCTAGCACAGCAATGCTTCTTGTTATGCCAGTGTGCAGGAACTACTTTCCTCTCTGCATTCAGATCATCACTAAGTGCGTAAGATGTCACCTGATTGTGTATTGTTAGCCTAAGTGAGTAATGACACAATTCTTAGGCAACAATCTACGTCCACACTAATTTTATTTTATGCTCTTATAAATAAAATAAAAACTGTGAACGCACACTGGCGTAACTGGAGTTTAATTGAAATGGTTTTTATAAACATTTACCTTCCTGTGGGAATTCTGGAATATCTTCGTCTAGTAAGTCCTGAAAAAAAAAGAGAAAGGGCACTGAAATTCAAAGCAAAATTTGTTTAGTTTCAATTCTCATTTAACACTTATGTTTTAGCTTAACCTAGTCACTTCTTTGAAAGAGTGATTATTTTAATGGTAACACTTTACCTATTTCTAAGAGGTTAATGAAAATGTATCAAGTTTGGATCCTATTTTATACATGTAATTAGAAATGTTAGTGGTTGATAATGGATAAAACTTACAGCTAAGATGGTCGCACTTGACAGAAGTTTTTGGAATGCTGCAAACGCATTTTCATAATCATCCCTCCTTTCTGCTGAAATCTCCCCTTTGGTCTGAAAATGATAAGTTTAAAAACTTAATACATTACCTTTAAAACCATGCATCAAGAACATACTTCAAAATAATCTCCTGAGGAGAAGCTAACCCATCGGTTTCTAATGAGAATTAGTGTTCATGCAAAAAAACAAAAAAAAAGTTGCATAAGGTTAGTTTACCATCTTTCTTTTCTGCTACTTTTAAAGAGAGACAATTACAAGGAGAATTGGTACCTTGGTTTGCAAAGCTCTGTGAGATTAAAAAAAAAAAAGGTGTTTCTACTATTCTAGTACTATAAATTATCTTTCCATTCTTTTTTTTATACTGCCTGTCATAGGACAATAGTACTAATAAGATGATAGCATAGCCCACTTAATTTAAAAAAGCTTTTTTTTTTGAAAAGACAACAAATATATGTATATTCACCTCGCAATTTTACAAAATTGTTTAAAATGATAATGAATGTATATTTTGCTCATTTTAGAATTGTTAAAACATAAACACATGCTTCCAAACCTGCATGATTTTCCTGTTCTGTCTCTCTATTGCTTTCAGAGACTTTTGGGAAGCTGTCACATGTTTGACAAGAGATCCATAATATTCTTTAAGCAAATTTGCACAATTTCTTTGTTTCTCTGGTCGCAAAAGCTGTTGCAGAAGTAACGGAGAAAAGGGATCATGTCAAATTAAAATAATAATATCAGCAAAATACAAAAAACTTGTAATGTCTAAGCTAATTTGAATGTCTGAAGAATATACGTTAAATTCATGCACAGGTTTGCATGACATATTCCTGAAAAATTGCTATCTAGACATGAAAAACACCTCACCTTCACAGTCTTTATCAGAAAGATTTAAGCAAGTCATTCTTAAATGATGGTACTGGGTCTGATACAGAAAACAATTTGCGAAGACAGATGAGGAAAAGAAATTAGAGCTTGCCCTTTTTCTCTGCTTCAGCGATGATGGCTTCATGTAACAAAAGATATCAAAGTCTTAACATGTCTACCATATGTAACATTGAATTGAGGCAAAACAATGCAAAATAAAAGCAATATTAGTAATTGAGGCAAAACAATGCAAAATAAAAAGCAATATAAGTCATGGAAACTTTGAGCTTTTAGGTTTCACTTCTAACTAGTAGATATATGAGTAACGTTTTTAAAAAACTTACTTCACTCTTTGGTGTTTCCATATTCAACTTTTCTAACAACAATCTGTAACATTTCAAATGAAAACCATTAGAAATGTGCATCTTGAAAACCTAAAATATGACCACAAAATTTTGGTAACATATCAAAATGTTTTCAATTTTTTACTTAGAGGAAGAGCAGTATATGAGAAGAAATATTGAAACAATGCTGTCATGAACATTTTCATTAAAGAATACTATTTTTAAATGTAGCAAAGCATAAATTACTGTGACAATTTACAAATAGTTGCTCGTACTGTTTCAAGACAAAAATATATATATTTCTCATCACTATCTTGCTCTATTTTTTACAAGAGTATATATTTATCACCTGTATTTTCTGGGCACAATTCCAGTGTAGTCCTCTCCACAGTGCTTGCAGAAGCTGGTAATGATTGGCAGATGATTGTGCTCCTCTCGATCAGAGGTGACTAGAATGGACAGTTGGTTAGCGAGCACCGGCAAGCCTTCTTTGGCCGACAGAATTCCGTGCGCTATCAGATCTCCAAGAAATCTCAGGTCCACACGATATTTACTTGCATTACTCATCTGCAAGAGGATTCACAAGTCCAACAGAAAAAAAATATAATTATCAGCCTACAAACAACGGAGAAAAGCTTAAATTTTGTTTACAGTTCAATTTTAAAAAAGTAAATGAATCTCAATCTATAGACATCATTCCATTATTCAAAGAGTAATATGAGTACGTTTGAGTCTGCTTGTTGCATTTCTACCATTGTTTGTTGCCTTCACAAAGTTTGTGTTACTGAGATCAAAATAAATTTGTTTTGAAGTTTTTGACATAATAAGCTTTTTTAAATTTTTATGAAGTATTGAAAAAGAGATACCTTGTCATCTTTCTTAGTCAGTAGGTACTTGTTAAAAGATTCCAACAGAGCTTGACTAAACTCAGCATAGCGTTGGTGAAGAATGCTGCAGATGTGAAGTGCACATGGGACATCTGACATTTTTAGTTTGGCATCCATTATAGCACCTGCCTGAAAAGTAAATGTTGAGAGATTTCAACTAACAGTTGTTGTTGTTTTTTTACACATCGCTAGACAAGTCTGGAATTTGATGTTCCTGGGTTATTTTTGGTTACATATATATTAACCAATCTTAATGACAGCTGTAAATAGTTTTATTCATGACTAAGCTAAAAAGTTATCAATATATTTATTATGTATTTTTTTTTATTGTTTTTACTATTTTAGCATTAATTTCATTTCTTTTTAGTGACCCAAGAAGACAAGTCATACACAGATATGTATAATGATAGAAGTCTACATGCGTTAAGAAAATCTCTGTAATACATAATACCTTATAAATACATGTATAATTTTTGTAACGTCAAATAACTAACAAACTAAATTATTTAATTCAGACTTTTACTCTCCATCTCTTACCACCTCTCCAATGTACTTAGTCAAGTTTAATCCCAAAAGTTCTTTTGAAAGACTGTCTTTTTGAGAGTCTGTCAAGTTTTTCTGAAAAGAATAATCGTCAAGGGATAGCATTTAGAATCTATCACAAAATATCAACATGTGTACAATATTCTAATAGAGAACTATACAAGGTGAAAGAGGAATATTGAACAGTTATGCAAGTTATATTATGTAAAATATATCTGAACAGAGGAAAAGTGAAGCTTGTTGAAAAGGTATCAAGCACTTGCTGATTTCAGATTTTTATATTTTTATCAGTTTACCTCAGTAAGGTAAGGTACACTTTATTCATCCAGTTTGGACATTTGTTCTCAGCATAGTCGGAATGATTTTACATGTATAGCACCTAAATTCAAAAGTACATAGATGCTTATCTTTATTATACATGTACACAGATTAGAGTAAGTTTCAGTTCCATGTTGGTAAAACTTGGGATTGAAAAAAAAGAGCAAAACCCTGTTACATATTTTCCAAATTTTTGTTCTATTAAAAAAGAACACTAATTAATGAATTAAGATATTATATTCTTTAGGCTCTGCAAACTTGCAAGATATGTTTAACTTTAAAGTTTTCACTGGCTTAAGTCTTTAAAAGAAAGATAGAAAACTCACCAACTTCTTTATAAATGCAGTGTTCTTCTTTAAGCTCGAGTCCAGTTTGCTGAAGAAAGACTCATCTGGGCGGTTTTCTAAAAAAAACATTATTACGAAAGCACATTATATATTTGCTGTATAAACACTTCCCATTGAACAAAATCTTCCAACTTCCATGTATAGAATCGCCTTGGGGAACCTAGAAGATGTTAAACAATATTTCTATGTCCACTCTAGAGAGAAAATTCTTACTACTGCAGCAAGGGATGCTAAGGTATCAGTGGTGCCAATCTCTTTTGGTCGATTTTGAACGCCTCAATTCACATTATAAACAGCAAGATTTATTGACGCAAATTTATTTATTAAATACCATAATAATATATATATATATATAAACATTTTTGATGAAATTGTTTGGTCCAGAGGATTCGCATAGTTCGATTTATGGTAATTGTTTTACAAAGATATTTTTGGTATTAGAAATCGACTACCAAATTATTAAATTTTGACATTTTGAAGATACGTTCTTGAATTCAAACTGTACACCCTTTCCAAAAATATATTCAAACTAAAACATTGCATGAATAACAATTGTTTACAATAAATTGATGCAAAAATGTAAATGACAAATTAGTAATAACTAATTTATCAGTATTCATAAAAGGTTCAATAATTTTTTTACAAATTCCATAATATGAGTAGAGGTTTAAGCACCATACAAATGAAAGAATAGTTTAGTATAAAAAAAAAAAGAAAAAAGAAAAGGAAGGAAAAGAAAAAAATTCTGAATGGCCTAGAAATTTACATGTTTACATACTTTGTTCATAAGTCAATTTGATTGGCTTATGGAAAGAGACAATGAATAGTTAAATTAAATGTTTGTATAATATTACTTGCATCACATAGTTCCAATTCAAAGAAATTAAAGTATGGATAACGTAGTTTATTGGTGTATTTAAACATAGATCTAAACGCAATAAAATTACTTGCCAATTAATTTGTAAACAAGACATCTTCGAGAATGGATCCTGTAACCAGAGGGGGTTTGTTGTTTCAAGTAATGGATTTTTTTTGGGTGAGAATTATCCTCGGCTGACAAAGTTCAGAACCTTTTAAATATCTGAAATTCCAGATATATCCTTAACATGTAATAAACAATTTAACTTTTTTTGCGAAAGCATGAAAGGCATGATAGAAATTACACAGCTGTTCTATTTTGTACCTGGGGCTGCCAAATTCACTGCTCTTGATTCTGCTTTCCATTTTATTCTCTCTGACGATTCTGCTACATAGGCTTGTATTGTTTGCTGAGAGAAAAAGCAATCAGCTTTAGTATCAAATATATGGGTTGGATGTATCCACTTAAAGAATTAATCTCAATAAGAATAAAAAAAATTATGTTAACAGTAAGGTGATAAATATAAAAATTAAAAACAGAAAAGAAATACAGAAAAATCAAAAAGCTTCGTTTGTTATGAAATAAAGAGAAATAATTGTCCAATAAATTCACCCCTGCAAAAAAACAAAAAAATGCAACACATTATTACAGATTTAAATGTGGATACTCTATGGCATCCATGTTATGAATGATTCACTACTCCTTTACTTATCACTATAAGGAAACCATTAGCTTTAGGAAATGTACAAAGTATTAACATAGTTTTTACCCCTTTACAGTTTACTGCCTATAATGAAATCATGATTAAGAAAATCTCAGACTACTTTTTAAACCTTAAAACTAACATTAAGGGTGTAACTGAAGCAGCAGATCTCATGGCAGAACAATAAAAGTCAAGCTATTAAATATTAAAGTCATGTAAAAGTAATTACCAGTTCCTCTTCTTTCAACCTAGCCGCCGCTGCTTCTTCCTCCTGAAGAAAAACAATAAAACATCTTTCAAATATTGGTCATAGTTTTCATGATGGAGTCCCATTAAAATATATACATATATTTCATATCAAAACTGAAAACAAAGCAACTGATTGTCTTAACTTATTTTACCCTAATACCAAGGCTTCTTGCAGAAAAATGTTCAGGTTTGATAACTAAAGGCTAACAGTACTCCTCAATTATTTCATGTATCTATATATCTACTACTGCTGCTACATGTATTATTAGTAACAGTCTACTCGGACATATCATCTATAGCAGGACAACATAAGCTTGTTTCAATTCACATACTTCTGCCTTTTATTACTTGCCTGTCTGCTTATTTTCATATTTCTCAAGCTATCATAAGTTAGCCGATAAGAAACAATATTATCAATGTGGCCTCTTATTTCTTTTTCACCATTGAAATATCTCTAAAAAAACAGGTACCAGATTAAAGAGGAAACATTTTCTTAAAATCTCGTTATTATACAATTTATGTTTTCAGTACAATCCTTTGTTTTTCTCTCTCATATTGCATAGAAAATATTGAATAGCTCTTGCGGTTTGCTGGTGATTTTTTACAATTCTGTGACACTATACATGAACCTGATAACGACACTAAAATAAAACTGGAAAAACAAAAAAACTCCAAGTTAATTATTTACAAGATGAACATATTATGAAGAAATTAGAAACATTATGAAATGCTTCCATTTCATTTTTACAAATATAGTATGAGGAACCTATTTCGCACTTTATCTTATTTTTTTGTGAAAAAGTGGTTTATCAGGTTCATGCATGGAGCCACAGAAATAAGAAAAATATTTGATTATTAAATAATAATTATGGGCTGCAATAAAAAGTACTATAATTGGAGTGTTGCTTCAAAGAAGAATTAATTTAATTCAAGGCTTCACATTCCATTTTTTTTAAATTAATAAATTGAAACAGCCAATAATTTTCTGACATTGGACTAGTTATCAAGTTTTGATAAATTTGTGAAGGAAAAAATAATTAAGAGACAGAACAGCACTTTTTTTTATCAATTTGTACCTTCTGCTTTTCACTTTCATCCTCTTGATTCTTATCCTCATCTTTTTGCAGCCCACCACTATCATCTGTCAAGTTTGAGGTCATTGATTCTTTTGATTCTTTGGTTAAGCACTCCCTTAAGACATCCATTAAAAAAAAATAGAAGAAGAATTGAATTTACAATTTTTGCATCAATATTCAAATAAATTCAAATGACTCTACTTTAAAAAAACTCAATTGCCTATCCATCTCTAAAAAAAGGTCAACATGTTCCTAGTAGGAGGGGAAAAAAGACTTCATACTTAGATCTATGACTCTATTGGTTCCAGTACCTTCAAAGCTAATATGGCCAATACAAATCAAAACAAAGTAGTTATATCAAATGCAAATGAAAAGGTTTATTTTATCATTTTTTAAGCATTATCTATTAATTATTAGAAATTGAAATTAGCTTTCCATTAAATTAAAATGTAGTGGCATAGCCTGGAAATAATACAGTTGAGAAGTCTAGTAAATATTATAATTTTTGTATAGCAACTAAGCCTTTGGAACTCTTGCATTTATAATGTATCGACAAGTGCACTTACCCTTCTTTTAGAGGATCATTATTTTTCTTCCCCGCATTACTCATTTTGCTTTGGTCATAAGAAGAACTTGAAGCAAATACTAAAATGTACACATGCTCACCTAGATGGAAAGAGAAGATGCTGATTAAGGGATACAGATTTAATGCAAATTTCTGTCTCATTTAAATTCAAAGGTACTAACTGGCTATGAAAAAAAGAGTCCTGAAATTTTCCCAACCACTAAAAAAAACATGCACATTTAAGGCCAATGTAACTTGAACTTGCACAACCATTAAAAGATAATGTATCAGGTGGTGAGGAGTGTTAACATGCAACTTTCAGTCTCTTCTGGTAAATGTCACCGTGCAGCAGCTGTTTAATTGCATAAAACACTCAAGTCAACTCAATGTTTACGTTGTGCTGCCTGGGTGTCCTGACCAAGGCCATGGGTAGCTGATTGAGCTCTGCACAGGACACAATGCCCCTATGAGATGATACTTATAGACCCATCAGCATGTGGAAAATATGAAGTCCATCAACTTGGGATATCCTTGCCTGTGAGTTGGTTTAATGAAAAATGTGGACATGATTGAACTAAAATTCTCATCGATCATCCTTGAGGCCACATAACAAGGGGCAATAAAAAGTGTTCTGAGTTGTATAGCTATTGTTTTTTTTAAGTGAGTCAGCTCTTTAGATTAGAGTTCTAAGATCTCAATCCTTAGATTAGATATTTTTTTACAGAAGCAAAAGAAGGCATATGCTCCAAGATACTAATTGTTATAAATTCATTGCAAATCTGTGGTTCAGATCTCTGGTCTTGAGTGTTGCTTGTACCTCTTTCTCTCTCCCACTTTATCTATCCATCTGTGTATGTTTCCCCAGTGTTTTGTAAGATTTATATTTATCCCTAGTCAATTAAAATAAAATGTACAGAACTTCTGGTTCCCTTTTATGGCGGTCAATACATGTACTACTATAGATCTTGTCTTAATCATTAATTGCTTCTCTCCTCTCTCTCTCTCCCACTCCCTCTCAATTATCCATTTGTGTTTATTTCCCCTGTGGTTTTTAAAATTTAGTTTTAGTTTTCTATCTAGTATCCAGCTTGTGTTTTTTTTTGTCTGTCTGTCTCTGTAGCCTATAGTGTTGACATCATAATTTAAACCAAATCAACTACAACTACTCTCTGTCTCTCTCTCTCCTCATCTCTCATATATTCTCTATGCTCTGATTTTATGCTAGTTTGTTGCATAAAAATTTAAAACTACTGGGGATTTCATTACAGAGTACACAAAATATGATATATTTTAAATGTTGTTTTCTTTTTTTACCAGTACAACAGTATTATTTTAATAGTTTAATGGTACATTTCGACATCTTAAGAAGATGAAAAAAAATCGTATTACCCATATTCCTAACTCTCCATTTCTCTCACTTAAGTCACTGCGCCATAACTAAAGATCACCTCTCTCCCCGCTTTGTCCCAGAGCAGTATTATATAGGCCTTGGACCATAAAACAAATTAAACATGCGTGTAGTTTGGTCGCTGACTAGGCCTTCAGAATTTAGGTCGCAATGGGGTGAAGGGATAAGAATAAAAATTGGGATTTTTTGGTTAGGGTCCCTTATGGTTAGATCTATTCTCAACCCAGGGAGTGAGAATTTACTTTGAGCCTTCTCGATTTATAAACTCTGGTCTTATACTTTATTGTGTAATGACCAGAAAGGATCCATGAATGTACTCTGTAGTGAAGTCTATCATTCACTAGTCGCGGTCGGTGGATGATCACCCAGTCACTGTACTGATCAGTCACAGGGTCAGATACTCAGACTCACATTGATTGATAACTGGATAGCCTACTGAATTACTGATCAGATCATCAGAACAGAAAGTCAGAAACGACAGAAAGGGCGGAAGTTTTACTGTTGCGTTGATGTGACTTGTGAGTAGGTTCCCTTGGTATCAGAGCAGTGAACAAGGCCACGACCCTCAGGTTAAGGACAGATGTACTCACACTGGTCTTATACTAAGTCATACTACCGTTGTATGCGCGAGTTGAGCTGACCACTACCTGGGAAGGAGTGGCTCTTGGTTGCCCCTATTTGTGGCTGATGTCCATTCCTTTGCTTTGTTAAGATTTGTTGTTTTCGTTCATTAAAACGATGCTCCTCTTTCCAAAAGCATTCCATCCAGGTCCAATTCGTTTCTTAATTTCAAAAGCTGTCACCAGTTTGTGTAGCGGTTTTCTCAGATAGACATATTAATCGAAAGTCTCTAAGATATTTCCGTCGTCAAGAATTGGTAATAAATAATGGACAATAAATACGCGTTCACTTAAATTAGTAACTGGGGTATCCGATACAACTTTATGTACACATACGATGTTTCGCCTTTATGGTCTATGTGAATAATGCAGATGCACATTGGATTTTACTGTGCACAGCACAGTAAGGGATATCGGAAAAAGAGGAGTACATGTAGTGGGAGAGTGATTGGATATTGAAGTAGGCACAACGAGAACGAATTATTCTTATGTGGCATAAAGTCTGCTATAAGATAAATTAACCCAAAAACGAGGAAAGGGTAGGAGGGGTTGGGTTGGGTTGGTTTAACGTCCAACAGCAGCACTATATAGGCTATATTGTGGACGGGTCCCAAGACGGACGTCTGACAATTTTATGTGCTGCCACACACGAGACAGGGCGGGGATACCATGACTCCTGTCTCAGCCGGTCACATTATACTGACACCGACCCAACCAGTAGGGAACGCAACAGCCAGGATTCGAACTCGGGACCTTTTGCGTCGGAAGCCGATGTTCTACCCCTGGACCAACGCGCCCCTCAATGAGGAGCAAGAAGAGGATTATCAGGAGGAACAGGAGAAGGGAGATGAAAAGCACTAGGACTAGGAGCTAGAAGAGGAAAAGGAGCAGTAGGAGCAGGCGATAGAAGATAAAAACAAGGAACAGGGAGGGGAACAATTAAAATTAGACGAGCAATAGCAGAAGATGGATGGGGAGAAAATTGAGTTGGGAGCAGGGGAGAGGGGGGTAGTTATCTCCGTGAATCAAGGGGCTCTGCATTTTCTATTCCACATCATAATGGGTCCCGTCCGATGCTGTCTGAAAATCTGGTATCCTCGGTCCCGTCTTTCTAGCTTCCAGCCTTAATTTGGGGTGTCTTTCTTCGGTGTACATGTATTTTATGAACTTTACCCTCATAACTACACCGACTGGAGAAAAATCCCAACCCTCTTTCGCAACCAAATTTATAATTCACCGGTTCTTTAGAACGGTCCCTCGTCTATTAAAAAAAAAAAAGATCTAAAACCAAACAGATGAAGGCAATCTATAAAGAAAACCCATAGACAACATTTAGTTAGGAGCTTCTTTCCTAAGGTGATAACCAAAACAACAAAATACAAAAACTGAGAAAAACTTCAGGATGAGAGAACCGGGCGACAGACCAATCCAACCAATTAAAATACTCATACACCCCGGAAAGCTACGGAAAAGCAACGAAAATAACATAGACATTAAACAATAAGCCAAAGCATGGCTACATCAGAACAAATGCCTACACATGAACTGAACCCACGGCACATCAATTTTATATAAAACCAATGACACTCAAAACATAAAAGTATACACACTACGTAGCCATATAATAAGCAACAGGCGGCCCAGATAAGCTAAATGACTCACACTGGAACACCATTATCGACCAAAATACAGATGCACAAGAGACATTTATAATCTTCGGTTCTCCGGTATTTCTGTTCAAATTAAACACATTGAATACTATGAGCAGGTCCTCTCTCGGATTATTTTTTTTTAATCGTACCTCCATATCTCCTCATGTATAAATGGTGCTTTATTCTACAATTAGAAAATCATTTAAGCAGGGAAATTTTAATTGAAACTAATGTTTAATATTAATTTTGAGACCCGTTAACAAAGCACCGGACACATTGCATCCAAAGGAACTTCCTACAATAATACTTTTACGACCGAGGTTCTGAAAACGCATTACCTAGGTTATGTTTGTTTCTTTTTGTAAGTTTTTGAGGTCTCACTTCAAGCACGGAAGGAAGCCCGAAGTAGGAAAAAAAAAAAACAACCTGCTGAGGGGAAACTTAAAGTCTACGATCTTTGAATCCAAAACAGACTTTAGAATACAGCCTAGTTCTATAATATAGATCTAGTTGGAGAACCTTTTCAAGGATATACCTGGAACTTTACATTGACTAGAGATCTCTAGCTCTAGATAGATTCTGACAGGTAACATCTAGATCTAGATCTAGAATCTAGCTACTGGATATAGACTTCTATATCTAAAGACCTTAGAATCTAGATACTAGACCTAGAGTCTAGATCTAGAATCTAGTCTATCTACTTTGATCGTTACGTTTTTGTATTTGAAAATCATAACTGTTCTGCCTAAACATGCTTGTACATTCGGTCTTGCAATCTCTGCCTCTGTCCCAAGGTTACTTTCAAAACTTATTTAAATACAAGTGGTCCTTCCACAATATAAAAGAAAAGATCTAGATCTAGATACTAATCTATAGACTTAGATTCATTAATGACTAATCAAATTATTGTTGTGACCAGCTTGAGAAGTACCTACACACGCTACGTCTCTTTCTCTCTCTCTCTCTCTCTCTCTCTCTCTCTCTCTCTCTCTCTCTCTCTCTCTCTCTCTCCCCTCATCTCTTTCTGTTCTAACTTCTATGCGCATATTTCAATACTAGTCTGCATATATATCCCCCTTTTTTTCTTTTTTTCTTGGTCTCTTAATGAGCTAGATAAAATAATTTTTTTACCAAATTTCCAAATTCTCCCTTTGCCTTTTAAAGTCCAGGAGCAAACCCCTTCCTTAACTCTTTCCCTCTGTCTTTGTCCCTCTATTTCTTTCCCCCCTCTTGCAATAAAACCAAATTCATTTGCCTGTCAGCATGATCTGAGTTTAATAGGACTTTAGAGTGGATTCCTTTGGATTGCTCTTTAAAAATTAATTTTTTTGTGCAAAGCAGTGTCACTTTTCATAACTGTATTTAAAAAAAAAATTGTAATTACGGTAATTTTTAAAAAGCATTTTTAAAAGATCTCACTCTTATTTGCACACTTGTAAGCATAGACATTAGACCTTTTAATTTTGACAATAGTTCTTAAAACAGGTAAATGGGTGGGATTTTACTTCTTAGAAATTAAACTTATCTAAAGATAAAGATCCAGGTCTTACCCGGAATCCTACTTGGTCTCAAAGACTGCACTTTTAAATTGCTTTAATTGGTTTAGTAAGTTCTTTTTGAGTTCATGTTACATATATCACTAGCTCAGTCTCACAACTTTTTTAAAGGTCATGGAGGAGGGAGAATCAATTCCAAATGGCAACCCTCTTGCGGCAACAAATTCATCCTGTCTGCTCAAGCCATTTAAAGGAAACGAACATGTCAACATTCTCCAGTTTGTAGTCACTAAATGGTCCAGCTTCTCATATTCTCCAGAGTAAGTGTCATGTTAATAGTTTTTGAAGAATCTTTGATCAGGCTATTTAAAGAGAAGACAATTTTACTTGCTGTATTAGTTTTTGTATTTGAAAATCATAACTGTTCTGCCTTAACATGCTTTTATATATTTATATACCCGGTCTTGCTGTCTCTGCCTCTGCCCATATTTCTTTATATGCTCTCCCAAGGTTATTTTCAAAACTTACAATCGTGAGTCAAGTGGTCCTTCTACAAAATAAAAAAATTCTATTCTAGATCTAGGTACTTTAGAATCTGTAGACTTAGATTCATTAATGACTAATCAAATTATTGTTGTGACCAGCTTGAGAAGTACCTACACATGCTCCGTCTCTCTCTCTCTCTCTCTCTCTCTCTCTCTCTCTCTCTCTCTCTCTCTCTCTTCATCTCTTTCTGTTCTAACATCTAGATGCGGCATATTTCAATACTAGTCTGCATATCCCCCTTTTTTTCTTGTTTTGTTGGTCTCTTAATGAGCTAAATTAAATAATTTTGTACAAAATTTCCAATCTGTGCCTTTGCAGTCCAGGAGCAAACCCCTTCCTTAACTGAATAACTCTCTCTCCCTCTGTCTTTGTCCCTCTGTTTCTTTCCCCCTCTTCCAGTAAAACCAAATTCAATTGCCTGTCAGCATGATCTGAGTTTAATAAGACTTTAGAGTGGATTCCTTTGGATTGCTCTTTAAAAATTTATTTTTTTTTTTTGCAAAGCAGTTTCACTTTTCATTCTAAATAAAGGCTAACTGTATTTTTTTTTTTTTAAATTGTAACTACGGTAATTTTTTAAAAGCATTTCTAAAACTCACTCTTATTTGCACACTTGTAAGCATAGACCTTTTAATTTTGATAATATTTCTTTAAACAGGAAAATGGATGGGATTTTACTCCTTAGAAATTGAACTTATCTAAAGATAAATATCCAGGTCTTACCCTGAATCCTACTTGGTCTCAAAGACTGCACTTTTGAATTGCTAAAATTGGTTTTAATTATAAGTTCTTTTTGAGTTCATGGTACATATATCACTAGATCAGTCTCATAACTTTTTTAAAGGTCATGGAGGAGGGAGAATCAATTCCAAATGGCAACCCTCTTGCGGCAACCAATTCATCCTGTCTGCTCAAGCCATTTAAAGGAAATGAACATGTCAACATTCTCCAGTTTGTAGTCACTAAATGGTCCAGCTTCTCATATTCTCCAGAGTAAGTGTCATGTTAATAGTTTTAGAAGAATCTTTGATCAGGCTATTTAAAGAGAGTACAATTTTATTAACTGTATTATGGCACTTGTGTTAACAGTCATCACAGGTTTTGGAAATTTTCGTTATCTGGTAAGTATACTTATAAAAGTTAATTACTATAGAATCTGTCCCCTATTTTTTTTTTCTCGTAAAATAGTTATAATTTCTAAATAGTTTGCTGTTAAATTGTTGTTTTTTTTAAATCTATGAAACAACATTTTTTTCTGCCTGAAAACTTGTAGAATTTATATTTTATAGGCCTAATCTTATTTCTTTATTCATAGAAATATTTATGTTGATCGCCCAAGTGACCAGTCCTCAAGGTGGTCATCAGATTCAAATAATCCTCCTCAGGTAAGGAATGAAATATATTTGGGTTAAAAAATCTTTTGTTTTAATGTGGAAATGTAAGCTTTTAGTTTTAAAACTCACCTGAAGGCATGCAAAAGCTTGAAAACCATGATTCTGAATTATTGGAATGTTAATTATTTCTTAAATACATAATTTTTTTTTATAGAATGGAGCTAAGACCATGTTTCAAAGGTATCTTTTAATCCAATTTATAAGTTCTACTCGATAGTGATCCGGATGTCTTTTAGTAGTTTAAAGATGTACATGAAACTGTTTTTACATTTTGACATGTATCATCCCCTCCAGTTACATAAACGAAATACAAGTCATACTCATAGCTGTAGGTTCTAGTTCTTTACTCTTCACTTGTAATTCAAAGAACTGTGGCTAATATGGTATGCATGTGAATCATTTTTTTGTTTTAAATGATGATTATATTTCTTTTATGTTTCTCTTCTCTATTTTTGAAAGCATTTTTTGTTTTTACCGTTGCAGTTTCTTATACTATATTTGGAGAAGCCAGCCATTGTCAAATCCATTTTGTTTGGCAAGTACGAGAAAACTCATGTGTGCAATCTCAGAAAGTTCAAAGTCTATGGTGGCCTCACAGAGAAACACATGATAGAATTATATGATGGGTAAGTTTACCGTGGCAAGTGAAAATGATGATTAATTAAACCTTAGTTTAAAACTCATGTTTGCGAGGAACCCAAAATGATAGATTTTCAGGAAAAATAAACTAATATGGTATAATTATGATGTTAAATCTAATATTACCTCATAAAAGTCCTACTTAACTAAAAAACAAACAGAAGTTCAGTGCAAAATAATTTACCATTTTGACAAAGCTAGGTGCAGACATTGGAGTTGGGGTTATTATGTAAACATGAATATTTTTTTTTACCTTTTGACAGGGCGTTTTTATGTTTAGAGGCAATTTGTATGTTTTAAGTATTTTTATAAGAACTATTGACAATATAAATATTAAATTTATATAGCCCTAGCTGTGGGGGTCACTGGATATTCTATTCTTTCAAATTTGTGGAGAGTGAATCACCTGGCTCAAAATAGTTTTACTTGAATGGCTGCTTTTAATATAAGTTATTGAATATGATTCAGTACTGTAAAACCTAGGTAGGGTTTTAATGTAGATACAGCTAAAATATTCTCCATTGTTATATGGCATTCTCTAGCTTTGATAATGAGACCAAAAAGTTTGAACTGTGGGAAATATGTACTAAAAAAATTTATAAATGTTGGTCTTACAACATTTATTGTGAACAAATATTCTTAGATTGTCTTTGAAACAAGATTGCAAACCTCTTTTTAATTGTCCCCATGGACTAAAAAAATCAAATATTTTTTTTTAACCTGGGTTGAAATTTTTTATTTATATTGCAGTGGCCTTAAAAATGATCATGTGCCAGAAACCTTTCCACTTCGACACCAGATTGAAGGCAACCCATTTCCATGCAGATATATTAAAATTGGTAATGCTGCATTAGTGATGCAAGACATTGCATATTTAAAAAAAAAATGAAAAGTATGTGATAAATTCTTACAGTCGAAAAAAAGAATCTCAACTATCAGTTTTCCACTCAATTTCTTTTTTTTGTTTTGTTTTTTATCCTGATGTCTCTATTTGAATAGACCACTCTTTTGAAGTAAATTTAACAGTGCAGGACAATGTTATGAAAAATTGTAATTATGAATATATAACTTGTTTTTACATGAAAAAAAAAAAGAGAGAGGCTCAACCATCAGTTAATCATTCAAATTCTTCTTTATTTCACCCGAATGTCTTTAAGTATGCTATCCATTTAAAGTCAGTTTTCAAAATCTCCTGATGTAGAGCCCCTGCAGGCCTGGGGATCCAACTTCAACTTCAGCATCTGGTATGTGGAGCTGCGCGGCAATGATAACTGGGATGATGTAAAGCACTGCATGAACTGGTATAACACGGTGAGAGACACTCTACAAATGCTTGTCAGTCAACAGAAGCACAACATTTACTGTTTAACCCTTAAACCTTTGATGCTCTAATGTATTACATGTAATGATATTTCAAACTTAAATCCATTAGAGAAATGATCAAAACAATGGCTATTATACCTCTGAAAAGCATAATTACAAAAAACTTATATGAAATTTTAGTTTGTCATCAATGTATGTGTTTATTTTAATTGAGTGCCAGTTCTTTTTTTATACACAATATTTAATTATTTTTTCAGTATCGAGAAAAGGAAGCTGTACGGCTTTGCCTAAAACATTTTCGCCAACGTGGCTACACGGATGCCTTCAGAGAGCTCAGTGCAAAGACCTCTATAACTCTGGAACACCCCTTGTTGACACAGCTCCACACAATCTTGGTAACACATTATAAAGTTAACTATATATTTAATGCTTTAGGAACTAATAAATGAGGTATATTATTTTGCGGTTAATCTTATAAGGAGGAAAGTGAGATTCATTCTTGACATAATCATCTATGAAATTTATGGACTTTAAGTAAATTAAATTAATGTGCTGCATGAAAAAAAAAAAAGAGAAGACAATGAACAATGATTGACTTGCTTTCCATCCACACTTCTACTTACTCCAAAGTTTCCCATTATATGATGTGCACATGTCTATAGCTATGCCTCTCCACACTGCAGGTGATCAATGGAGATTTCAAAGCTTGTGAAGATTTTATCATCCAGGGGCGGAATGGTATGTTTCTTTTCCAATTTGCTTTTGTTATAGTGGATTCCAATGCATAGCCTTGTCCAAGGCTTTTGTCTTACAGATCTTTAAAATATGGTAATTTGTATTCAAAACTACTTTTTTAAAGGAAAAAAGCGAGAAAGGGTAGAAACCTTTTGAAGGTCATAAGCTTCAAAGCCTAAGCTAAAGAGCATGGCACTTGAAAGGTTGATTGGTGAATATTTTAAAGTTTGACTCAATTTCAGAAATTAATAATCTTGCTCCCAAATCTCTTTTTTTTATTTATTTTTTTTTTTTTCAAAAAAGCTGTTTTTCTCAAATATATTTTTCTTAGCAGGTGAATCTCATATTATGCATCAATAATTTCTTTCTTGAATTTTCCTGAAATGGCAGAGGGAATGTTTGATCAATTCCTGGGCCAGCAAGAGTACCAATCGGAGTGGACAGCAATTGAGCCAATCAATGCAAGAAGTGAGTCTCTTTTATTTGTAGTTAAATGTGTTTTTTTTTAATGTGAGGCTTTCCTGGAAAATTTTAAACTTTTCACTGAAATCTAATGATATGGATATTTACTACTTTGTTATGAATGAAGTCTGTAAGAGATTTTTAATTTTATTGAAATTTTCTGCAGCTATTTTCTACAAGATTATCACTATTTTAAAAAAATTAGACTCTAAGAACCTTTTATCTTATTGTAGTCACAGTTACTAGACAAGCTCATGAAAGAGCTCATGAGTAGAGGGAGTATGAGACAAGAGAATTTTATTTCTTCACTCTTCAATAGACCTTGAAAAAACATCCGTCTATTTTCATATAAATATAATTATGCTTTCATGATACATGCCTTTCAAATAGCCCATTTTCATTTTTTGTACGTCAATAAAATTAATTTTCAATGTCATCATGTTTTTTTTAATGTTTTTACAAATAGCTCACTTTAGATGAAAAGCATGAGTGATGATAATTCTCTTAATTGTCGCTTATCACAGAGCCAGAGCCACCTTCTGAGGCCCGACCTGGCATGAGAGGAGGCCACCAGATGTGCATTGATGTGCGCACAGAGACAATCTACATGTTTGGTGGCTGGGACGGGAACAGGGACCTCTCAGATCTCTGGTCCTATCACCTCCCCTCGCAGACATGGACCTGCTTGTCAGATGACACTGAAAAAGATGTAAGATTTATATGGATGAGGTAACAACTGAGCCATGATTTTCACATTTTGTGACCTAAGAAGTAAAATCACAATTTTTGCCTGCATTGAGATAGAACTTCTTATTCTCATACAAACATTTTTGAAAATAGAAATATTTCCAGTCCATATTTCATTCATGGCCTGAACCAACTAGAATAATCTGATATAGTGAATTATTAAAAGAATTTTCAGATTAATTCATATACCTTTTGATATTTGATGAAAAACAAAGTCACCCATTACCTTTTCTATGTCATGTAACTTCAAATTGTAAATAAAAATTTAAAGCCAAAAGCATAATTTTGTTACTCTAATCTAAAAATTGAAATAGAATTTAGGCGTCCAACGGTTATTGATCTGTATAAACCTTTTTATTCTAAGAATTCAACCGTATATCTTGATTTTTAAAGGAGTTTTGCAATTTTTTAAATTTGGAAAAATCTCTGTTTTCCACAACTGCTTTGAACCAAGTTGGAGCTTCATATGAAAAAAACTACACACTCGAAGTTGATAATTTTTTGTTGTTTTTACACACTCTCTACTGAATTGGGATAGCGCTGAAATTTTTTTTCAAACGTTCTAAACAAGAATTAAAGTTACAGAAAAGGTAAGGTTTGCATTCGCAAACGCACTTTCTTGAATCAACTTAGGTTCTGGAAGGAATTTAGGGCTATAATAAAACATAAGCTCACAGAAGAAGATTAGACTCTTCAATAACCTTCTCTTACACTTAGACCACAAGGGGATCTAGATTACAACATGACAAAGCACACTCTATGCATGACGCCTGAAGTCACATCAAAGTATTTTTGTTTTAAAAAATTATATGAAAACATTCATCATCTAATCTAGCCACGGGCCAATTTTGTTCTATTATTTAGTGCTTACACATGCAAGGTCAAGTGTTCAAAGAAGTGCCTGGATGTAAATTTATACTGTACCTCTGTTTTAGGTCTAAATTAGAAAATAGTTGCTTCCAATAAAAAAAATGTTTATCTCATGACCAAATGCTATAGTTGTCTCTTCAGGATATAAGCTATTGATAAACACTATTTCTATTGAAAAGGCTTGAATATTCAATCAGTTATAGGCTGTCGGAAATGGCACTTTTTGACCTGATCCCAAATTTAAGAACTTCCGCCTTCCAATTTAATTCAAAATTTATGCCAAAGGCAACAATAGTAACATTGCTCAATTTTATTTTTGTTTGTTTAGGGTGGCCCTTCTGCAAGGTCATGTCATAAAATGTGTCTGGACTATGACAAGAAACAAATATTTACTCTTGGGAGGTACCTTGACCCATCAATGAGAAGTCCAGAAAGATTAAAGGTAACTAATATAACCATAAAAGTTGGTAGAATGGTTCATCATTTCAAACTCAGTTCTTTATATATTGATACTTCAATTTGAATCAGAGGAGCCTGGGGATAAAGGAAAAATGTAATTTTCAATTAGATCAATTGCACAAGACTGCATATGCAGAGGAAACTCTTTTTAGTCTAACATTTAGTTGTTTTTACATCAGAAATAGAGTATATCATTTGAAAACAAAAATAGACATTGGCTGATACATGAACAAGATATGCTTTCTTACTCATTTAACTTATTTCTGTGCATTAAATTACATGAATTTATAATGCTTCTGAGTTTTATGAATGTCTTTCTGATGGGGAACATCTACACCAATGGGATCAAAGAACACAGACCTCAATTTTTTTACTCATTTTAATCAGTCCCACATTCTGACTTATGGTTTCAAGATTTAATTTATACTTTTCTCTTTTTGTTATTGTTCAGTGTGACTTCCACATGTATGATATAGAGAACCATCATTGGACATTTATCACAGAAGACACAGCAGCTATGGGAGGTCCTCGCCTCATCTTTGATCATCAGATGGTCATTGATATAGAGCATCAAACAATCTATGTTTTTGGAGGGAGAGTGCTAACAAGGTCAGGAGTGTTCATGCCTGCAATTGCTTGTTATTGAGAAAATTAGTAAGTCTCTGTCAAGATTGAATTTATACCTCCAGCAGTTTAATGTTTCCTAGGTTCTATGGTGAGATTTCAAAATAAGTAGCAAATCAAAAGGGATACCAAATGAAATATTTTATGTAAAAATGACGTCCAAAATGCAAAATCTTAAATCTTGAAAGATTTAGTCTGCTCAAACTTCTTGGAAACATTCAAGCTGGAAAAGATCATGATACGCCCAACTTGGAAGTAAAGTAGAACGAAGAACATACATTATGATTATTTGTGTGCAGACTGTTGACTTACCACAGTTTGAGATGTTGCAATTCTTTTTGCTTCTCCTGCTCAGCCCATCGGGCAGTGACAGTGAACGTTCTCCAGAGATGCTCTTCAGTGGCCTCTACTCCTACCACATCCCATCAAACACCTGGACTTTACTGATTGATGACTGTCATACGTTGAGATCTCGCATCGGACACTCAATGCTCTTCCACCCTGTAAGTTAACATTCGAGTAACAGCCACTTTTTACCAAGGTCTATCAAACTTTCAAAAATAGTTTTCTTCTGCCTCAGATTTTTTTCTTTGTTTTTGTTAAAGCTAAAACAAAAAAAGTACATTTTCTACTAGACAGTTTTACGTTAACATACAATTTTTTAAAGCTTTTCTTTTCAATCTATTTAGAAGATAAGGATGGAGTTTGAAATGCTTTAAATTAGCTTTGAATCGACATGGCAGGGAAAAGAACTCTGGCTTTTCTTGTAGAAATGCTCATAAAAAGACAATTAATTTTGATTATCTTGTACAATTTTACCAATCTGTAAAACTTTGAAGCTAAACATTGCTTTTTGATTATCTTGTACAATTTTACCAATCTGTAAAACTTTGAAGCTAAACATTGCTTTGTCTTGTTTTTGTTGTAATAGTTAAAAAATCAATGAGGCAGGATATGAAACAAGTAATGTTATGTCACATACACAGAAGAAAACCCAAACAGCATATGCCACTTAGTTGTAAGTCATAAGCTCTGTTGAAACAGCCCATCGGGCAGTGACAGTGAACGTTCTCCAGAGATGCTCTTCAGTGGCCTCTACTCCTACCACATCCCATCAAACACCTGGACTTTACTGATTGATGACTGTCATACGTTGAGATCTCGCATCGGACACTCAATGCTCTTCCACCCTGTAAGTTAACAATCGAGTAACAGCCACTTTTTACCAAGGTCCATCAAACTTTCAAAAATAGTTTTCGTCTGCCTCAGATTTTGTTCTTTATTTTTGTTAAAGCTTTAAAAAAAGTAAATTTTCTTTGAGACAGTTTTACGTTAACATACAATTTTTTAAAACTTTTCTATTTAGTCTATTTAGAAGATAAGGCTGGAGTTTGAAATGTTTTAAATTAGCTCATGTTGAGCAGTATTTTTGTAACATAAACTTCTAAAGTACATTGAATTCTATCTTTTCATCTTAATTGAATTTGTATCCCTTTTCAAATTAGTTTAGTTTCATTCACCAAGCACAACTTATTGTGAAATAACAACGGAAATATCATATTATAGGCACTTAATAATTTAAAAACAATTCACAGGTGCGGAGAGTGTTGTACATCTTTGCTGGCCAAAGATCGAAAGATTATTTAAACGACTTTTTGTCCTATCAAGTGGACACAAAAGAGGTGAAAGTGGTCTCTGATGGGAAGTCTAAAGATAGCTGCCAAGCAGGTTCGTTTTTGGTGGCGTTTAAAAAATTATACTTTTGTAAATATTTCCTTGTAATTTGTTGTTTTTGTAGTTTTTGTTGTTGTTAAAGTTTTAAAAAATGAAAATATATTTAAATTAAAAAATATATATATATATTAGATAGTAAGGTAATAGTTGTCTTGTCTCTTAAGAGAATTTCTCACAGCTAACCTATGCTGTAGCGGAAAGTTATTAGCTATGAAGGGGGGAATTTATTAAGTTACATGTATTATGCACATCCAGGTTGGAACTTGAGTAAGAATTCGCATTGGTAGTCACATGGATCTGTTTTTAAAGTTGAAATAGTTGAATATTTCAATAGTATTGCTAACTTGTTTTTTTTTGTTGTTGTAATTATTGGGTAGGAGGGAATTAGATTAAGATAACATGGTTAGAGTTATTTACATAATTAATATAAAATGGAATGGTAAAGGAAACCAAGGGAAAAATATATCAGTTAAAAGCCATGACTTTTTACATGTTGACAATTGATGGAATATCCCCCCCTTTTTTTTTCTCCTCTTTTCCTTTGAATACACTTATATTCTGAGCCACTCCAATTTCTGGTTGATATGTGCATGAGAAGACATCAATATATTAATATTCATTTTCTGATTTTTTTGGTTTCAATTCTACTTTTAGGTTTCACTCAGCGAGCTACCTTGGATCCAGACTTGAATGAGATTTATGTGTTTTCCGTGAGTAATTTCAAATAATTGTTCTTTTTTGTTGATTTTTCTTTCTCTGAATTCATATCTGTTTGCAGACCTGCCAACATTAGGTTTCGGACGTAATTTATTACGCCAAAGCGCAGCAAATTATGCCTTACTGGCAGTCCTTTCCTGGAGTTGCTAATAGTACAATCTATGACTACAGTTTCTAGTCACTAGCTCAGATGTGGTCCAACAAGACTTAGTGCAAACAATATAGAACTATCAATATTACCTACCCGATCATAATATGCTTTTGTTTTCAATCATTCAAAACAACGACTATCACTATTGTTTTTATTGGTTAATTTAATGTATGTCGATAGATAACTTTATTTTTATACTAATGTTTGGTTTATAATTATTTGTTTAGGTTGCGTTCAGTAGCATAATACACAGTTGATATCTGCTTTGCAAAACATCAATTTGCATTGGTCAATATTGTGACAATGACTTTTGTAAATTAATGCAGTAAGGATTGGCCATTGTTTTGCATATTTGAAAAGATCTCAGTTAAATGTGATGTGGGCTAGACCTGGTCAAGGATCTTATTATCTAACCGGAAGAGTATATCACTGTTATTAGTGGTAGTATATCCTTCTACTTTGAAGGTATTGGTGAACAAGATTTAACTTGTGTTAGAGCATAATTATTATATTTTATTTTAGTTTTTTTATTATGAACAACCAGTCACAGTGCTTTACGTTCCTGTAGTCTTATAACCGACTCTATGTCACTGGGGCTTGTGATCAGTAAATAGGGATGTGCATGTTGCCCCCACATGCCAGCAATGAGGTAACTTGAAAGGAGTTATAGTGAGGCCCTTTTATGCTCACAATAACCTGAGGTAGGGATGCAAAAGTCACCAATCTGCATTGAAGGTTGCCTTTCTTGTTCATCCATTGCCTGATGACACATGGCAGATTGGACTTCATACGCCCCTGTCCCCGTTATTACATAGCCTGACAGATAGATCTTTTCCCATTAAAATATTTTAAATCAAAGCTTTTCCTTCAGCTGGGATACATGCTCAAAAAAATTATAATATACTTTTGAGGGCTAATTCTTTTTTCAGTATCTTATTATTGCTTGAATTTTCTGTAGGGCTATTATACTGGCTTGGTTTATAAACCCCCTTGGTTATTTTATTCTCTTGGAATCAGAAAAATGTCCATCCACCAGTCAAAATCATGATGAAAACGTAACCGAAAGTAGTGATTGTTAAAACTAGCAACAAGAAATAAGGAAGAAACAGGAGGTTCTAATGTCGATCGTTGGAACAAAATTAAACCCTAGTGTTATATTGTTCACATGACACACGTATACATACTTTAAGACTATGTTTCTTTTTATAATGTAATGAGCAATACATTTAAAGGTATCCTCTAGGGTTTGTCAAGGAGCACTAACAGGCATCCAATAATTCAAACTGATAAAGGCCTAAATCCATTGCTTACTCTACAGTTCAATTTACAAATAAATGTTTTCTTTTAGATTTATTAGTCATCTGTATTTATCTTTGGCTCTCAGTGACAAATACCGTTTTATTAGGGTTTGTAAAAAGTAAGCATCCTTTCTTATACATGTACGAGGTACTTCTATGGTGTAAATTTTATCCAAGATTTTTTCTGCAATAAATTTTTTTACTTTTAAAACTGTTTTGCAATATTTGCACCCATGAACTTTATTTAATTTTCAATTCTCCTTGTGGCCTTTTTTTTGGATTAAAGTTTTCATAAATTCATTATATACACAAGTCCTTCAAGCCTCCTTGAACTTGGAGACATGATCATTCCTAGTTTTAACCATCAAGATTTAATACATTTGAATTTTTTTTCTTTATATCATTGTAAAAAGCAGTGGTATTTCATCCAAGAGACATCTTATTTAAAAGTTTTAAGTTAGTCATGGATGCTCACACCATGGTTGGATGTTTTCGGCTTTTTATTTCTACGAAGTTCAAAAAATTACTCTAACTGGCAGTTGATATTACTTTGAGACGAAATTTAGGTTTGCAGGTCTGTGTTTATTACAACTTTCATTTATCAGTTGTTATAAGCAGTTATGAAAATTTGAATGTCAAATCTTTAGAACTATAAGTTACTCTACGATTTGCATGTTCTTTTGGAATTTCTTAAATTTCATTAAAAAAAATGGTATAGAAATAAAATCAATACAAAATTGTAGTGCAAGTATTAATTTTCTTTCCATTCCTGTTTTCAGGGTTTGAGTAGAGACAAAGAGAAGAGGGACAATGTGAAGAATTCGTTTTGGGTGTATGACATTGTGAATGATAAATGGTAAGCTTAAGTAATGGTACATGGTTTGAAAATACTTTTTTGTTGAAGATAAAAACGTTTTGATTCAAACTTATCTTAAGACAATAGCATACATGTTTATAATTTATATATCTCAAAAAGAGATTTTTTAAAAAATCAATAGTTGGAATTTGCATTTGGTCATGAGGCCATTAATGAAAAAAGATACCGTTTCCGCCATAATAGAAACTGAAAAGAGTACAAATATTTCTAAGTCTGTTAAGAATGATCGTTTTCTAGTATTCCATCACAACTCAGGTCATGTATCTACAAAAATGAGAATGTGGGCCAGAACTACTGGATGAAGATGCAACACGTGGAGCCTGTGCCCAGATTTGCTCATCAGCTCGTCTATGATCATATCAGAAAAGTAAGGGCTGGATTGTACATGATATAGACTTGCTTGAACTATTGATTCAAATTTTAATTTGGAGTTAATCTTTGGTTTTATATTTTGACACAGGTTTATTGGAAATGACTATAATTGTAAAAATAATAATTATGATAATTCTACTGAAGTATTATGCTGAGGAAATTTGAATTTTTGTTGAAAGCTTTTTTATACAAATGTATTTGTCACATTGACAGTATTCATAGTCCTTTACTTTGATGATGTGGGTTTCAGACGTGTAGGTTTTAAAGCAGGGCTTAATACGATAACACGGAGCATGTATCCCTCAAATCAGAAAACATATAATTTTTTCTTTGGCTGGTTCCCTCTTATTGAACTTGAATGATGACGAAAACTGATACATCATACACTTATCATTATCTATAGACCTAACAATTTGGCTTGGAAAACTGTATTGCCTATGAGCTTCAAGATGTTCCTACAGTAAGATTTACACTTAAAAAAACACACCAGTGTATAGCAATTGCTACATAAAGATTTTCTTATATATACAGTCGAAATCTTATATAACAGCACAAACGGGACTTTTTAAAAAATCATGTAATACCAGAGTGCAGTAACTACAGAGCACATCCAAAACAATTATATATATATATATGTATACATTTTATTACTGTGGGGGGAAATCATGGAAAATGGGACATGACTAATAATACCTGTATTGAAATATTATCATAAGTTGCTTCCCTTAATTAAATAGTCACTCGCAGAGCCACAGTATAATCATACTGCAACACATAACTCCCCACTATTCATTTCTTTGACCATACACACGCAATTGACTATAGGCGTAATGTCCATTAAAAAAAATATATGTGGTCATTGCCCGCTGTGTGAAGGTCGTAAATTTATGCAAGCGGTGCTCAAGCCTTGATTGGTTCGTGAGATTCATCAATCATAACATGCCTGCTTCACTGCTAGATTGGTCTACATCTCTGTTTCATAACCAGTTTCTGTCTGTGTAAAACCTGGGAGGGGGTGAGGAGGAGGGGTTCAATCGCTTTAAATGTTTAGTTATAGAACTTTCAGTGATAGACCCATGCTATGTATGGACTGAAGTGTAGTTTAATCCTTTTTTTGACCCAGCTTTTTAGTTAGGTCCCATGGTTCGGCAGATTGCGACAAAAAGCTGAAGTTTTCTAATCAAACATTTTAACCATAAAAAATGCGCTGCAATCTTTAAAAGCCATGCCTATACTCATTGACACTTTATGTTTTTATTTTGTTTGTTTTGTTTTCAGGTTCACTATTTGTTTGGTGGAAATCCTGGCAAAGATTCGCTACCAAGATTAAGATTAGATGATTTCTGGTCATTAAAGGTATTTTAGAGTGACATATAACTTTTTTTTAATGGCCTTCTGTGTATGTTTCAAGTTGCCTATTTATTTTTTTTTGGATAAATGTTTCAAATGTCTTTTTTTGTACCCAAATTAAAAACAAATAAACTAAAAACAAAAAACCTACTTGATCTTTTTTAATACATACAATCTTAAAAAGCTTAAGAAAATATTATATTTTGAGTTTATAATTTTCAGCTTTATCTATTGAACTTTTTGCATCTGACACTGAAAGCTGACATCTTTCAGAAATCATATGGTTTATTAACTTCAAAGATGTTTGTTGTGTGAGATGTCTTAAAACCGTAGAAAACTTGAAAAAAAACATGAAAGCCATTTGAGTCTATTGACAAAAAAGTTGCCGTATCAGGAAATATTCAAGAAAAAAGACTGGAAAAGGAATTACATTTTCCTTTTTTGTTTTTTTAATTTGTGCATGTCTTTTGCAGCATTATAAAAACATGTTAAGGTTTTTCTTATTATTTTTGTCGCAGGAAGAATCCAGACATCCTTTTAGATTTTGATTTTTGTCATATTTAGATGTTGCCTTCAGAGTCTTCTTGACTTTATATATGTGACACTGGGTTATTTGACTTTCAAAACCTGGTTTTATCCTTTGAATAAAAAAAAGGAAAATTGGAAAATAGTTACTATCTTATTGCTTCTTATGTGCAATGTTGCAGCTCTCAAGGCCGTCTTCAGATTATCTCCTCCGTCGCTGCCGCTGCCTGATACGCAAACAGAAATTCTTAGAGATGAGCTCTCAGGACCCTTTGAAGGCTATGACCTACCTGCAGAATGAAGTTGCTGATATGGTGGATCATAGTGATCCAAAAGAAACAAAAGAGGTTTGTCAAGATATTTTCTTACATTTGAAAATGACTGTCCTCTATGGAATGAATATTTTTTACCCTAGTAGAGCCTGAACTTGCATTCAAAAAGGGGTACAAATTTGTATTTAAAAGACCAAAGTTCAGGTGGATAAGCATAACAAAAAATCTAACAACCGTTAACTTGAGTATGGTTTTAATTAACTCAGTTTAAAAAAAAATTAATTGTTATTGAATAACTATGATATTTGCTCAATGTTTTTTTTACTGTTTTTAGGCTGGATACAATGATTGAGCAAATATCATATTTATTCAATAATCATTTAAGAATTGAGTTTATTTGTTCAATAACTAGGTGTAGATCTATATTCTATAAAGTTATCATTCTCTCCTGTCCCCAGTTCCAGCTGTTGACTTCATCTTTGTTTCCCTGTCCAAGTGTGGATGAGGAGGCAGAGCCAAGCAGTTACAACCCAGTGTTACAGGACATTGACCCAAACTTTAAAAAGAGGACAAATCTATTTAACAAACTCGTTGCCTTCTTCCCAGAATCCATGACTCAACCTAAGGAAAACTTGGTGGATCTAGTGCCTCTCTCGTGATGATGAAAAACATTCAGACAGTGCATTACATTTATGTATATTTCAGAATTTTAAAGAGTATTTATCACTGCTCTTACAGAATGGCATTTCCCACTGTGGAATAAGAAAATCATGCACATATTTATGAGGCTTTTCAAAGCATGCATTTGTTTCTAGGTGTATCACATCAACATAGAAGGATATGACTGAGTTACAAATATTGATACACTACGAAAAGGTATTCAACACGGTAATATATTTCCCGGTTGCTAATTCGAAACGGTTTTAATTTTTTAATTGAGCTTGTTTGTCCTCATTCATTTATCTTGTGATACATCAAAGTAAAATGCGCTACAGAATTTTATTAATAGTTGGTTGAGTGCAAGGTTCGTTGAAGATCTTTGTGGTTCAGTGCTGCCAATACAGAGGCCTTCTACATTATGTACATGGTGTTGAAGCAAGCACACCTCCCACCGTTTTACCTACCTTTTCTTTCGCCTCTTATACAACCACAGCTTTATCTCTTTGATCTATTATTATGCTCGGCGGTTGCCTGTTGGCTTCCCCTCTTCTCCCCCATTCCCTAACTGCTTGTCATTTTTCAATCCGTGACCCACACCTTTTACTGTAAACAACAGTACATGATGCCAATCATTGCTTGAGGCAGAAGTGTTATTCTGTAGGGAGGAGCTGGCACAAATTTGTGGTCTAATTTAAAACTAGATTTAGTGTCTGGTATGCAACTATTTAAGCTTAACGACATGTCTGGTTTGTTGGATCCGAGGAAGGGTATGAGATTAGTTCATTGAATTAAAGGTAATTTACTAAAGACAGAGGGGAAAAAAATGGGGGATTTGTAATCTTTTCTTTGAAAGTAGGGTGTTCTTTGAGTCCGAGTTTGTTGTATTCAAGTTGAACTGTAGAATTTTACACTGAAGTCAAATGAAAGTTTTATATGTCGAGTCTGATTTGACAAATTTGCGTCAAAAAGGAACTCTGCCACTTTCAATTTTTCACAGTATTTCTTTTTGTTTGGATAAACACCTAAGCTATAATGTAGAACAATAATCGTATTCTATCATGGCTAAAACTTTGAATTTAGGATTATCTTTTATCAAATGAACAAGCTAAATACACAACGTCTGAACACTCTTAAAAAACAGAGTGAAAACTATACATGCGTTTGCTTGTGTATATTTGACTCTGTGAAAAGTACACGCCGTCTGAACAGAAATAATTCCAAGGACATACGCATGGAAAAAATCCTTCGTCTGTACAGTCCCTAAGCAGTGAGGCTTTGTTAATGCAGGTTGATCTCCCTCTCCCTTGCATAAAGGCGCAAACAGTCAATGTCATGTCTCGGAGAATGGTTTTCCAGTATTGATGCAAACTGAGATGAACATTGCTATTGCAACTGATCTGCTTTTTGAGATCTTTTTGGAGGTGTTGCTGTGCAAGGGAATACATAAAAAGCTGAGGAAATTATCGTGATGCAATTTTTTTTCATTTTGTCAATGGCGACACCATCATAGATGCCAACTGTGTTCCTGAGGTGGTCGGCTCTACAGCTCTAGACTTTGTTGTGGGTGTGCAAAAACCTCTTAAGGGTATTGCCTGAGCCAGCCTTCTGTCAGTCTTGTACTATGCAGTGTCACACATCATGGCAGAAATTGAAACTTTGCCTCAATGTTGTTAAAGATTGATAGCTTCTAGCAGTTGGTCTAGCATGTGGAAAAGTCTACTATTAAGAGTTTCACCAATGAAAGCAAGATCAAAATATCTAGAACTAGAAGTACTAACGTCAAAAGGAAAGTCAATAAGTCTTTAAAGAACCAGACCCTTCAAACAGTCTCAGCAAACCTTTTAACTTTATTGAACTAGAAAAAGCAGTATGTAAACTGAAAAACAAAAAAGCCCCTGTGCCTGGTAACTCACAAATGAAATGATCAAACACCTTGGTCCTTAAGAAAAAAAAGAAGAGCTTCTCCGAAGTTTCAACCTGTCATAGATACGGGGCAATTTTCCAGAGGAAAGGAGAGAGACAGAAATAATCTCTATTCTCAAGAAGGGGAAACCCAAGCATGACAAATCAAGCTATCGCCCCATAAGTCATCTCAGCTGCATCAGTAAAACCATGGAACGCATGGAGAACAACAGACTATTGGCATTTCTTGATGAGAACTAAATTTTAAATTGATATATCTGTCAATCAGGCTACAGAAAATATAGAAACACTGAAGATCAAACTACGTATCTGGCCCAGGAAATTGATGATGCCTTCCAAAGAAAACAGAATGTCATTGCAACCTTTTTTTTTATCTCTCCAAAGCCTTTGACAAAGTATGGAAAGAAGGACTTCTCTCAAAACTCTTCAACAGTAGAATTAGGGGAAGAATTCTTGTTTGGATCAGAGACTTTCTTACAAGAAGAAAGGCAAGAGTCAAAACAAACAACACCTTAGTAATCTGGTACACCTACATGAGGAAGTTTGTCAGGGTGGAGTATTATCTCCAACTCTCATTCTTGTGTACATGAACGATTTACTCGACCAATTCACCTCCTACGTCCACAGAGCCTTACATGCAGATGACTTAGCAATCTGGACTCAGGCAGATTCAGTTGGCATCGCACAAACCACTATGCAGGGCGCCATTACAGTAAGGTGGAATAGTGGGCAAAAGACGGGAATCACAATAAATGAAAGCAAGACAGTGTCAACCCTGTTCTCACTATCAACCAAACCAGCATCCCTTAAACTCATAGTAAATGGACAAACTATTCCACAAGTCTCAACACCAAAGTATCTTGGTGTCACTTTTGATCAACGTCTAACCTGGATTCCACAAGTCTCAACACCAAAGTATCTTTGTGTCCCTTTTGATCAATGTCTAACCTGGTCTCGGCATATAGAAGATTTCCAGTCCAGAGGAACTCAAAAGCTGAGAGCCATGAACGAAAATTGCGGGTACAACATGAGGCACCAACATACAAACTCTAAAGCAAGTCTATACAGGCTGTGTTCAACCAATTCTAGAGCACAGCTCTTCAACATTTGCCACAGCATCGTCATCACAACTTGAAAAGCTTGACAAAGTACAAAATGCATGCCTCAGAATAATCAGTGGAGGCACCATTTGTGGAAATGGAAAGTCTTGTTGGTATGCAAAATTTAAATGAGAGAAAATTTGTTTTACAAGCTGAAAAGTATAAAAGAATTGGATGCTAAAATGTCAAAACTAAATTCTGGTCACATCGGAAGATCTAGTTTTAACTACAGCAAAGTCAATGTCAGTCCTGCCAATGTCCTGACCCAAAAATGCAGACGAAATTGAGCTCCAAATCCAACTAGATCATATAATTTCTACCCTAAAATATGCAAAATTATCATGGAAATTCCAGGGTTCCAAAAACATCTAGAAGGAGATTCTATCCTAAAATCCAAAGCTCTGGAGTGTGTACATTTAAAGCATTTGGGTATATTTAAAAGAACGCTGAAGAAGAAGAGGAAGAGTTTCACAACAAGACAAATAGATATATATTCTATACACTAATACAGCAACGAAAAATACTTCAAATCTTGTCCAAAAAGGTTCAGGCCATAAATCTCTGAGGACTATGCTTTATGTAACTTGTGTGTTGCTAATTTTTTTCATCTTGTATTGTCTTTGGTGTTGTGAGATGCTTCTTTTATCAAACCATTCCATTTTGGTCAACCAGTCATCAGTTCATAATTCACTTCACTCCACCTTGGCGCTAACAGCAATAAGTCATACAAGTAGGAATCAGACATGAATTTAATGCCTTTATTACTTAAGATTTTTAAAAATATTTTCTAAAAGTCAAACAGTCTGCTCTGGTGTTTTTTTAGATTATTGTTTTTTGCCTTTTCTTGATGTTTTGCCTAGCATACTTATGTTCTCTCTCTGTAATTCCCACTTCCTCTTGCCATGTGATGCCCTTTTCACAAATCTCCATCAATGCTCTTTCACTCTCACTTTCACAACTGAGCACATTTTGACAGCATTATGTTTACTACTTTATTACCACAGCTATTATTTGACATGGTGACTAGATTGATGTCTTTGTCTTGTTTTCATTGTGCTGTGTTAAAATGGCAATTGAGAAAGAAAAAAAATGAAGTGTTACATCATAATGTGTATGTACAAATTTCTTTTGTAATTTTTTAACAGGAATGGTGAAAGTGTCGTTCATCACTACACATTCTCTCAGATATGCCATTCAGTTAGTACAGTGATGTAATGATAAAAGCTCTGAAAAAAAAAACCCGGAAAAAAAAGAAAAAAAAAGATGAAACAGTAAATGGTATAAAATGTAAAAAAAAATAAAAGTAATGTTTATTGTTTCCCCACTATCATTGTATAGTTATGCTCATGGATGGACATTCAGAGTAAACAAAGGAATAAATAAATGTAATGTCTAATGAACTAGTCATACATCTAGGAGTTAGATGAATCAGGATTGTGATACTGTTGCATTTAACGTTTTTACTCATTTTAGTTTATGGGTTTTATTAATGAACTTATGTGTTCTTATTAAAATGTTTTTTGAAAGTTGATTTTTATTTGGCCACAATTTTTAGGATGGTGAAAATGATTTCTCAAAGTCATTTTATTTAATATTGTGTCTGAAACAAACTACACATGTATTGGTACTGAAGAAGCGTTACCATTTTTCTGAGAAATTAAAAGTTATTTTTAATTTTTTCCATTTTACTCTGAGAAATTAAAAGTTATTTTTAATTTTTCCTTTACTATTTTTACTCACAATTTTGAAAGGCATGGTAAAATCCATCACGATTTGAAAAAAGTCTGTAATGCCTTTTGATTACTGCCATTATCATTCGTCTCAATTTTGACAATTTAAGACAGAGGTGGCAATAACTATTTTGGTCTGTTCTTCTTGATCACATTTTTGTATCTCAAAATCAATCCTGTACTATACCTGTATTTATATTCAAGAGTATAGATTGTGCTGTAATTAAGAAGAATCATTATTTAATTTTTAAATCCATTCTTTTTTTTTTTTCGAAAGGGTGCAAGATGATAGGCCTAGCAATTCAGTTGTCTCCACTTAAGATCTTGTTGCTTGGGAGCCAGTGTTTATCGTCTGACGTTAGGCAGAAGTAGTGTCAAATGAAGGAAAGTTTTTTTTTTTTCTTAAACATTGTTACAGAATGTATGATTGTTATTTCTCATCAAAATTGAGACGCCGAGTTAACAATTTGATGAATCGGTGTGAACAATCTTCTAAAAGGGCCCATACTAATGCCATTTTTACAAATGAAATACAATAACTAAATACTTATACAAAAATAAAAACTGCAGGACATACTTGTATAAATGTTGTTAAAACATCTATCTAAGGCTGTTTACCCATTCTCCCCTTCCTCAAGAACATGGTTAAAATTTAGGCATGTCATCAATCACTGGAATGGATGAGCGTCTTATTTGAGATAGGAAATAATGCTCTTATCTTTTAATTTTCAGGCCGTGGAGACCAAAAGAAAGAAAAAAAAAGTTGGCTAAAATTTGAAAATAAATCTTGCACCCGTGTATTCAGAACCAAAATCAATATGACGTTGCCCTCTCCTTTAAAAAAACCCACCAAATTCTATCTAAATGTAATTCAACAGCTGGTTAAATTACCATGACTCCAGTGCTATGATAGTACATGTAATGAATATGAATCATGATTCTGTACTTCACATTCAAATAGCAAACCATCGTACAGTGGAGCTGGCTTATGACAAATACGGTATAATTATAAACTAAAGCTTGATATAAGCCACTGCAAAGGGACTTAATTCACTGTTAACTTGGCATAATTAAACTTTTAGGCCATCCTCTAGAGGTTTATTATAAGGGAGCTCCACTGTAAATGGTCAAGTGCTTATGGTTAATTTTTTATTAACACCTATACATTTTGACATGTTAATTTGATTCTAACATGTCTATATATATGCTTGCTCTAATAGAGACCAATGCTTACTTTTGTTAAGCAATATGAAAGATCCAAATGCACCTTTTTCCAAGTAGTGTTAAACGGATCAAGGAATACTTTGTTGATTTATTAATATTATAAATGTTCATTTCATTTTTTTTTCTTCTCAAAGTGGACATTGGTTTTTGATTGTGCAATTTTTTATTTAAAGAATAAGAGAGAAAGAATGTGAAACATTACTTTCAAACTTCAACCACATTGGTATCAATCAAGATGACTAGACTATCATTCCCACTATCATACATTCAAATGAATTGTACTTTGTTTTTCTTAAACTTAACTTTTCTGGGACAGTTACTGATGGCCCACCATCAATGACATATGACAAAACATTTTCTTATTCACACCAGACACATCCAGTGTATTTTCAGTACATGTATCAGTTACCATTTTTCTACAGAACTGATAACAAGGAGGCTCATACTGTCATAGTAATTTGGAATAGAATGAAAAGGTTTATAATTCAGTAACAGGATTGGCTGTATACTGGGAGTAAACTGATGAAAACATGTACTAAATTGTAAAAACAAATATTCCTCTGGATTTGTTGACATAAATGTGGATAAAAAAAAATATTGTTTTAATTTTCAATGACCCATGAACTGTTGAAATAAATGGTTAACCGGAAGTGTTGACGTAATGCAAAAATGAGTCTAATTTCTATTGTTCCTTTTACAAGTTGTCAAGTTATTTGTTTTCAATATCATTTACATGTAAAATATTATTGGAGCTTTTCTAAAACATAAAAAATCGTCCATGTACTTATGTCCATTCCATTAAAAATAGTAATCATAATTTTGTAGATGTAGATGCCATTGATAAACATCCTATCCCCTGGGCAGAGTGTTAACACATGGGAAAAACTTTTGGGAACACTACTTTAGTTTTGATTTCATCTTAGAGTGAGAATAGCTATGGTCTGCGGTTTTTGCAGCTGCAAATTTCTCTCCAAAAAATTACCTCAACCTTTTTAGCTTTTGTTTAACTACTCCCCCACCCACACACAAACGGTTCTAAAAATAACCATCTCTAAAATTCAAACTTCATAGATCATTGACCCCCTCCTTCCGGTTACTTTTATTGCAATTAGGTCAGAATGCTGATAAAGAGCTCTTTGAGTTTGATGCATTTTAACCTCTTTAACTTTGGCCTAAAATTAAAAATAACAAATAACATTAATTTTTTTTCTCTTCATTTCATATCTGGTAACAATGGTAGGCTACTCCTAGAGGCATACAACTATTACAGACAGACAATTTTTCTTAATGTTGACAATTATTGCTCTGTCACCAAGATAGTCCCGACTGTCCTTATGATGATTGTTATATTTTCCCACAATTGATGCAAATTAAGAAAAATATATACTGCAAATTGTGGCTCAAAAAAGGCACAAAAGAAAATATAGACCAACAGACCACAGATTTAGCTGTCATACATTGTTAATTTTTTTTGATTAAAGCCCTTTTCATTGTACGAGAGATAATACAGGTGTAACTGTTATGCAGTTATATAAGCTTAAATGTTATAGAAACAGTTTTGAAAGAAACACAATCATGTTTTTGAAGTCTTTGGATTACAGAATAAGATAATTTGACTCAGAATGCAAATACATATACAATGTACATGTATATACAAATTTGATATTAATTTAGAATTCAATCTATGTAGCTCTGTTTGAGGCAGCACTTAGGATGGTTTGGTAAGTTCTAAGAATTCAATCCGTCGGTGACGTACTCAGCTACTGATCATCAAGTATATAGTCTAGATTCCGAAGCATTGGCGATTAGTCTTAGCAACCATGGGGGTTGTCATTAATTTTGTATTCTCCCCACCACAGCCCGCAAGCAGTCTCTGGTAACATTAACAATAGGCTTAAGTGACTTTAATTTTCGCAACACCTACTGTTCGCTCAGCCTACTTCTTAAGAGTACAGCCCACACCTGTACAATCACGTACAACTCCACAATCTGTTCATAGAACAAAGCTGGCGATGAGTGGTTTTTAAGCAGGTGGAGGAGCTTACATTAATTACAATGGCAACCTCCAATGGTTTCTAGTCCTATTTGTAGCAGTAGTGGTGATAATTGTTGATGATATAATTATGCTTCTTTTGAATGAGTTCTTTCCTTTTTTCATTCTTAAATAGACACCCAACGTAAATGAGACTGTAATAAAATATATTTCACACATTCCCAGAGTACTAACTTAGCTACAAGTATTTTGTCCTCTCACAGGCACCGATCAGGAGATAACTAGCTTTGCGAGCTCTGCAGGGATCTCGCTACCAGTACCTTCTGGTCACTACATGTCCAGTTCTTAAAATGGTCTTAATCAAAATTCAGTGTTACTAGAGTATATATCAGTGTAATTTTAAATCATCATCAGCACAAGAACTGAAATGCCAGACAAGGCATTCCCCAGTATTTTAATTCCCATTAATTGTTTCATTTCAAGAAGTTGTTTAAAAACAGCCTGGTTCATTGTCATTGAGCTATGAAAGAGTGCTTTACCTGGGTGGAGAAAAAAAATGATTTATCCAACTTTCATTTGGAACACAAAAATAAAATGAACACCTTGAATGTTCTTTTGTACTCATTTTGTCTGTATTAAATTATTATCTCCAACCAAACATTTTTTTAAATGTGGATGAAGTTAGCTTTCTATGAATACATGTACATGTATGCATATACATTCTCTCTTGTTGTACAGAGCTGACCCTAATGTAAGTTTGATGGTAGTAAAATTATTTTTAATACCATCCGAAATTTATCGCTAACACAGTAACACTTAAAGTGCTTGACATTTTACTAATTTTAGCTAAACCTATTGGAATGCATTACATTTTGATTTAAGACATTCTTTTCTTCCTCAGAAAGTCGTTCTTGTTGAATGGTAAGTCATTAAATTATAGGTCCAAAACAACGTTGTGAAAAACAATTTTATATTATGTCTTTATAAAAAAAAACATCAACGTACATAACTGTTTTAGCAACACTTGAGTTTTATGAAAACAGTCAGTGTTTTGAATGTATGATTTATTTAAAAGAATTGTGATTGGTGACAAGTAAATAATGGAAATAAAAAAGAATGGCAACAATAACAATCAAATCATTCTATCTAAGTCGCAGTTCTCATTGGCGGAGACACTAGGATGACACCATCACCTCTTACAAACAACATTGGGATTGTGCGCTTTGTTGTCTGAAACAAGAAAAAAGTGGAAACTTAAAAAAAAAAGTGATTCACTTACTCTATTGGTATGAGAAATATATACCATTATGAACAAGAACGAATGATGTGCTCAACGATCCTTCAACACAGGCTGTGAACAAAGTATAATTTGTCAGTACAAAATAGAGCTAGGGTATTCGAGAGTAATTTTAATGGTCTGAACAAACACATTTTTGCATATATAAAATTTAATAATAATAAAATTGTATGGCAGGGTGTGTACACAAGTTGCACTACGGCTCCTATGAGTATGACCAATGAGTACAATGTATTAAGCCTACAACAATATATACATATCCCTCACCTTAAAAATCTCTTCATATGTTTCCTCATCAATTTCAGAGGTTGTAACAGTTTCTTCCACATCACCCAAGATCATGTTCAGATGTTGGTCATAAGCCTGGAGTTAGAGGGTAATTTTTAAGAAAGATCATTAATACTAATAAAAGTTGTAATTTCATAACTTTTTCGCCCTATCCTTTAAATAGTGAACATGTAAATTTGTAATAAATCTTAACAAGTTTCATAACCATGAATCAGACATGCAACTTATAGTACAATACACTAGACATCTTTTTTGGGAAAGTAACAGGGTACACTTTATACTTTCATAAACTTGATCATGTCACATTCACAAGATACATTGGGTCAATTTCTTTTTAAACTGTAATGAAAATCTTACTGAGAGAAATGTATGTGAAGTAGAAAAAAGACTATAGCAACAAACAACAGAAAGTATTCTCAAGTCTAAATAATTTTCACAGATGAGATCTTTCCTTGACAAAATAAATTAATATGATTGTTGATGAGACTAACATTATACTATAAATTTTTGTGTATGTCTGTGTGCGCGCATATAGATCGGTGAGGCAGGTTGGAGCCCAAGAAAAACATTATAAGCACTCGCTCCGGCTTCTCTCAATATCAGATCCAGACCAAGATTTAGACAAGAAAAATGTTCATCATTTCATTGATTTAATCATTTATTCAAGCATGCATTTCATACCTCTCTTGATATCTTTCCCAATCTTTCTCTTTTTAATTATATGTTCACCCCTCCCCCCCTTCTGTCTGTCTTTCATAATTATTTTCTCTCTGTAAATCTCTATCCCAATCCACCTCTCTAACTCTATATATCCCGATCTTTTTATCCCTCAATCTCTTTTTCTCTAACCCTATCTTCCCAAATTATCCTCTCTCTTCCCCTTTCCCGATCTCTCTTTCTGTGATATATAGATCTTTTAAGAAGGTAGAATGTACTTTTAAAAGGGAAACCAGGGAAGCCCACAAAAACCCAGATAATTTCGCAACCAAACGGATCCCACTGTATTAGAACACTTCAGGCTAACCTAGAGTAATCTTCAGCATTCTTGTGTAATAACTGACTTATGTTTAATTAAATTGTTTTTAAAGCTAATGTGATTGTAAACTGATAGCTTAATGTATGTGGTTACAAAGCAAAGCAATGACACTTACATGGAGGCGACCTCTTAGCTCTCTATCTGTCCTCATCTTAACATAAATTCTTTCATCCAAACTGAGCCTAACAAGGTCTAATGGCTCCTCAACAGTCTGAACAGGGATTGCCTGGCGAGAGGAATGAAAAAATTTAAAAATGTTTCATTAAATAAATAAGGAGACATAGAGTGTCTAAGCTTTATTCAATGGTCAGGCCAAAGAGTTTGAATTAAACTAAAACACTAAAATATAGTGCGTTTAGCAAAATCTTGCCAAAGACACTAGACTACACAATACATCTATGTAATGCGTATCTAGCAAAATATATATATGCGTACATAAATCTAAATCTAGATTAGATCTAGACACTCCACTCCAGAAAGAGAGAGAGAGAGAGAGAGAGAGAGAGAGAGAGAGAGAGAGAGAGAGGGGGGGGTTGCAAATTATTAACACGAAAAATAAAATTCAATCTCGATTTCAAGAAATTCTATAAATAAAATAATTTGTTTGCGTTCGAGTTCTAAACGAACCTGATCTTGATCGTCCGCCATGGTTGAAACAAATATGTCCTGATAGCATTGAAGAGTGCTGCATGGTCAACGTGACAACGTCTAAATAAGTTTTCAACGTCGAAATGTAACCTTATTAAATTATTCAAGGACCCATCGTACCACACTATTGATATTTGACGCGTAATAATGGCAATCTAAACCACCCCACACATCCAAATACTTGAAGAAAAAACAACAACAACCCAAAAACTATAGGCTACGGGGTTCAAACAGAATGAGCGAAATAAAGATAGTCAGATAGATAGATAGATAGATAGATAGATAGATAGATAGATAGATAGATAGATAGATAGATAGATAGATAGATAGATAGATAGATAGATAGATAGATAGATAGATAGATAGATAGATAGATAGATAGATAGATAGATAGATAGAGTGTGTATGTGTTGTGTATATGGTCATAAAATGAGAGCTTAACTGAATAAACCCTCTTACACTTTTATTCTCCCCACTCCCCTCGCCCCATGAATTAAAGGACCGAAGTAAAAAAAATATGTCTACACAACAAGGATAAAATTAAAAGCGATTTATTTCTATTATAATCCAGCATATTTAGGACAAGTTATTTAGAGAGCATTTTTTGTTCAGCCTGCAAGTAGGCCTACACAAGACTAAAAATGTAAAAATTGTCTTATCTGTTTGTTTATAATTTGGGAGCTTTTTTTGAAATTCATTTAAAGAACTGTATATTTATTTTTTCCTTTTCTATTTGTGGAAGCTTTGATCTTCTGCAATCCCAAATTTAGCTTATACGTGTAGTGCGCCCTTAGAATTAGATCCCCAGGAGAGAGAGAGAGAGAGAGAGAGAGAGAGAGAGAGAGAGAGAGAGAGAGAGAGAGAGAGAAAGAGAGAGGAGAGAGAGAAAGAGAAAGAGAGAGAGAGAGAGAGATAGAGATGTAGGTCTAGAGAGACAGTAAAAGAGAGAAAGAAAGAGTAACAACAATGGAGAGGACGGGGAGGGAGGTAGGGGTGAGGGGTTAGGGAAAGAGGGAAGGAGAGCAATAGAGAGAGATGGAGAGAGATAGAGAGAGAAGGGGGCAATAGAGAGATACTGTATTGCAAGAGAAAAGAGAGAGACAGAGGGAGAAAAAAGAGAGAGAGAGAGCGAGAGATGTTGGTTGGCTAATTTTAAAAGCAATGTTAATTGTTATACAATGATATTTTTTTTTAGTCATACACCAATAGTAATGATTTCAACAAACGTTTGGGGGTGTGGTGGCCCTGGGTAGAACATTGGCTTCCCACGCAAAAGGTCCGGGTTCAAGCCCTGGCGATTTCACTCCCTAGTGGTTGGGCCAGTGTCAGCTTAATGTGACCGACCAGCGTGAGACAGGAGACATGGCAGCCCCGCCCTGTCTCGTGTGTGGCAGCACTTAAAATTGTCAGACGTCAGTCTTGGGGCCCGTACACAATATATAGCCTCTGATGTTGGACGTTAAAACCAACTTAACTCAACAAAAGTTATACTTCTTTGTTGGAAGACATGCGTTGAGGTCGTCAAGCATAAACATCACGTCTTCTAGTAGCAACATCTCATGTTTGTGTTGTTTATGTTCTCTTTTAATGAATAGCATTTCCTTATACCGTTTAGTACTACATGTACCTCTTCCATTGCTGAGCTATCGAACACCTCAACTGTCAAAGCAGAGTAATGTCTGCCAAAGAAGTTCCATAACTCTTGGTGTAACCGGTAATTACATTCTTAATTGGAGAAGGTAATGGATCAATTTGTCCTTCACTACATTAAGAATGTTTTTGAAAAGTTACATAAATTTTTGTGAACAGAATGTTATGACAACTAAAGCTATGCAACCAAATTAATGTACAAACCATGGGTATCGAAAGAACTTAAAAGTTTACTAAAAGAGAAAAGAGAAGCTTACAAAATTAATGACTTTGAGAAGATGAAAGAAATATCAAAAAGAGTTAAAAGACAAGTGAAAGCAGATAAGAACCAATATAGGGAAAAACTAGAGAAAGAATTTAAGAGTGGAAACTAAAAAAACACATGGGATTGCTTAAGGCAGATAACAGGCTGTAGTAAAGAAAAGATAAAACTGCAATCCACGGACAGTCTAAAATACGCAAATAAACTAAATAAATTCTACTGTCGGTTTGATAAATTTAACTTCAAAAAAGAACAGAGCGTATTGAAAAATTACCTTCTGTCTCAGCCTATAGAGAATGATTTTGAAATAAGAGAAGAAACAGTTATAGCAGAATTTAAAAAGTTAAAAACAGGAAAGGCCATGGGCCCAGATAATATTTCTGGTAAGATACTAAAAGATTGTTACGAGCAGCTCGCCCCAATTTTTACGTTTTTATTCAACTTCTCTCTAACACACCACACCATCCCTGAGATTTGGAAAACATCTGCAGTTATCCCTATACCTAAGAAAAAAACAGCAAAGGACCTTAACGACTTTCGACCTGTAGCTCTAACATCTATTGTTTTTAAATGTTTTGAAAGAATAATCTTAAGACATCTTCTCTCCGACTGTGGAAACAAATTAGACCCTATGCAGTTCGCATACAAGAAAAATAGAAGTGTAGAGGATGCTTTGTTAGTTTTTATCAATAACATCTTGAAACATCTTGAAACCCCTAAAACATATGCAAGAGTTCTCTTTATAGATTTTTCATCCGCTTTTAACACCATCCAAGCCCATTTATTAGTGGAAAAATTATTAGCTTTAAAAATTAACACCAGTACTATTCTGTGGCTATTAGAGTTCCTCACAAACAGACCCCAGTTTGTAAATATCAATGAAACATACTCCAAAAAGATAGTAACTAACACGGGTGCTCCTCAAGGTTGTGTTTTATCTCCAATTTTATATTCTATCTATACTAATGATTATAGGGCCACTGATGTAAACACTCGTCTTATTAAATTTGCCGATGACACAACTCTACAAGGCCTTTTAAGCACCTCAGAGGACGGTTATAAATGTTGGCGAGATATTGTTTGATTCATGCATGGAGCTGTGAGATCAAACACCTCAACTGTCAAAGCAGAGTAATGTCTTCCAAAGAAGTTCCATAACTCTTTGTGTACCCAGTAATTGCAGTCCTAATTGGAGAAGGTAATGATTCAATTTGTCCTTCACAACATTAAGAATGTTTTTAAGAAAGTCTCACAAAAACAAAACAAACAAAAAACTATTTAAAAAAAACAAGAGTTTATTTTTCACGCGTTTATTTCTCGTGCATAGGAAGTAAAGTTATAAAAAGCAATAAAAACAACAACAACACAAAAGTTGTTAATTTAATTGGACGTTTTTCTGCATACAACTGAAGTAGTCAATTCAACACCGTACATACGTCGCATTTGGACAAATTCTGAGCCAATACCATAGAGACACTGTTGAAAGGATTATCATTCTTCCAATACTGGTAATGGCTAGTTTATTGCTCTATCCTTAGAGAAATCATACTGAAAAGACTGGCTTACCATGAGCGATTGCGTGCCTAAGACCACAATTTTCCCCTGTTTTCTCATATCTTGTCAGATGTGGCTTGGGTGTGGTATTGAATTGACTCTTCAATTGCATTATAACTGTCAAGGATTGTAAAAAGTACATGCAGTGCTGAATAGCAACTGCAGTCAAGAGAAAAAAGTTAGAGGACATGTACATGTACAAGTGGCACATTTCTCTCTGGACAATGCAATGGTTGGCAATCCTTTTTGCCATGTAACAAAGTGATGCAACATCTGACTTTCTTCTTTCTTGCACTGTTCATCAGTTGTTTGTTTCCCAGAAAAAATTTGAGGCCAGGACAACTTCCTTTTCCTTCATCTTTTTGTAAACATCGTGAGTACATATAGTTTGTTTAAAGTCCACTATATAGGCTATATTGAGCATTGTGAGTCAATTTTTAATTTAATTTATTTCATTATTATACATGTAATTGGTGCATTAACAATATTTTCTTTCTTTTTCTGACAGAAAGCATTCCTTTAACAGCAGCAGTTAACAAACTTCACAGGTATTTCAATACAGTTATTAATGTCAGAACTACGAAAGTCCAAGGCATTTGAGATATTCAACCTCATCAAAAGCAAAATGAATAACAAATTTAAAAACTTCTTCTCTGGAAGTACTTGTCTTTGTGAAAATATACAACAACAACAAAATTAAGTACACTATAAAATTTAAAACCAGTACTGTGAATTATTGGTGATCTTTGATAACATCTTTCAAGCTTTCATTCGAGTTTTTTTGTTGCACATGGCATTGGCCAATATGTCAAGTTTTATAAAGACATGTATAAGAAACGTGGGGATAGCTTTGGGCAGAGATACTTTTTGAAGGACATTTCAATTGAAGACAGCTATGACCATGTACATAAAATCATGATCTACACCAAATTGCCATATAATATAGTATGTCTACCCAGTGGCGGCTCGTGCTTAAAAAAACAAATAGGGCAAAGTGGTAGTTTCATTATAAAAAAATTATATAATCAACATCTAATTCCGCCCCTTGATTACAGAACAAAATCTTACACTAAAAGATTGTAATAACTTTCTGCAACAACAACACCATTAATAATAATAATAATAATAATAATAATAATAATAATTATAATAATAATAATAATAATAATATATTAGCAAAAGTAGGTAGATTTTAGATCTATGAAAAAAGCCAAATAATTACAGTATTCTTGAGCAATATCTCACAATACCAACAGCAACAATTACTGACAAGTGACAATGCAGTGAACAAATTCTCAATGCAACAATTGCACACCCTAAAAAAAAAAGGTGAATTTGTGTGAGGGGGTGGGGGGTTAGGCTAAGAACGGCAACCCACATGTTCTCAGATGCCTGAAAATGACACCGCCTTGGCCAATCCCTCTGTGGCTTGTCTCACAGACTCAATCTTCAGTCATGTTATATTGCTGTTTGCACCAATACTTAAGTATATTTTAATTCATAGCTGGTTTTAAACTTTTAGGTTAGAGTTATTATTTTAAGAAATATAAAAGGCTTTGATTCCAGATATCAGAAAAATTAGCCATGTCGGGCTTGCCCCACTTGGCTCATTATGAAGACAAGAAAAGTGTTAGGGTCAAAGTCCAATTTTTGTATTAGGAATACTACAAGGACGTGGACAAATTCAGAATAGCCCACCTTGGTGAAAGGGGGCTCTACTGGGCACTACAATGTTGAAACTTGAAAACAATGCACCACCGCTATCTGCGCACCCATGTAGATCTAAACCGTGTCGCGCACTAGATCTATGGTTTTAACTGTTGCAGATTCTTACGGATTCATTTATTATTTATTTTAATTTTTGTCATATTATTATTTACATACATTGTATTTTTGTAAAACAACACCTTTCTAGCTAGACAGGGTACTGTTACCCTGCCCAAAGGCAGCAGCCGCCCTTGTATCTACCTTTCATTGAGATGGACACAACATATAAAACAAAAGTAAATACAAAGGAAACATTTATTCACACAGCTGTGCTTGAAGAATTTGTCTATGGCATCGTGAAGTAACAAGAATTAACAAGAACATTAAGATAGATGAATTTTACATCCTCATTTCCATTTAAATACAATAATGTACACAAATGTGGATTCTAACATAAAAAAAATCCACAAAAACATAGATTGACACACAACTAAATAATCGCTCCCCTCCTCTTGGACTTTGTTTACCACTCTATTCATTTCCACAAACAAATACACACAGTTTGCTGCTGATGGTTGGGCAGCATACGTATGCATCGAAAAAATATTAAAAGATGCTGAACAAACTCACGTCAGCTTATTTTCAACAGTACTCAGGATGTTGTAGATGTTGATACGTTTCCCTAGACTGTCATGGGCGGTCTCAGCGTGACAGCTGTAGGCCTACATTTCCCTTTTAAAGGCTCAAACACCATCAGAGTCTAGAGACTGTATCTTGTGTGAGTTGTAGGGTTTTAATGTTAGAGCCCTCTAAACAAATGGACAAGATCATCTTGCAGTATATAAAGGATAGACTTATAGTTTTTTTCAATCCTTTAGTGTATTTTGATCCTTTTTAACACACTGCAAATTACTATAAAAAAAGTTCAATATTGAGACTTGAGCCTACTTCACTATCGCTGCCTTACATATATTCATATTATTCCGTTTCTAGACGTGCGTGTGAGCCCTAACCGAATTGTCTAAACTTTTTTGCACAAAAACACACATCACCATGCCGGATCTTACTTAGTCTCAAAATCACAAAGGACACATTTTAAAGTTTGGGCAGTTTAGTGAAAATTTCAAAGTTAACTGATTAGATTTTATTTTGTTATTTTAAAGCTCTCTGAAATGTGAACAACAATCTTTTGGAAATGATATGTTGATATTCTAAACTTATCATTTGTACTAAAATGACCCCCCCCCCCCCTTTCCTTTATTTAGGTTCAAATTTAACAGGAATTTTGAGTGAGCCACATTTTCAGATTTTTTACATAAATGATATCCTAACTTTGTAACAAATACAGATAATCTGAAGATAACATGTCAAATGTAGGGTAAAGAGAGAGAGAGAGATAGGAAAAGAGGGAGAGTGATTAGATAAAGAGAGAGGAGAGAGAATAAGAAGAAGCCCGAGGATCGAAAGGCTGTGTTTTTACTGCTCTATGAAGGTAGAGTGTAGGATTGGCGACAAGCCGACAAGTTGATGTTACTCAAGTTTGGACCGTAAAAATTAGCTACGTTTCTAACAGCCTATAACTCAAAATTATAAGTATTATACATTCTATGTTCATCTTTACAGAATTTTCAGATCCAACAGCGCTACTATGCAAGTTCGAGAGGGAACTTGACCCTCGTGCTGACCCCAAGATGATGGAGTGACGGCCCGAGACTGAGGATGCGTGCGCTGCCGAGGCAGGCGCCCTCGGAATAAAATCACACTGTACTGGCCAGGTGTCACCGCCCTCATAGGTCTCTCGAGACTAACGTCATAACCGCCATCGTCTCGTAGCTTGCAGGAGCATTCGATCAAAGGGTGCTTGTGCTGAAAACGAAACATGGCATCAAACTCCTCTAATGGTGGAGCATAGAAGAAATTCTGCCTGATCCAGTGCATTGGGCTTGTCACAAAAGTCTGGGAGAACAAAGCAGGGTGGTCTGTACCTGCAGCCTGTGTACACAAAAATAAGGTTACAATGAAAAGTGGCCATTTTGTGCAGATCTTAGACTTTTTCCATATGTAATTATTGCAAGTGTTGAATAACCAAATGAGTTTTAACTACCATTTATCTGTGTGTGTGTGTGTGTGTGTGTATGAGAGAGAGAAAGAGGGAGAGTGGGGGGAGAGATAGAGAGAGAGATTAATTTATATAATTTGTCTTATGAAAAAGGCATTTGAGATTTGTCAGATTCTAAGTGAAGAGTGTGAAGGCAACAGATAGAATAGAGAGAGAAAATATAAAGGAGTGGGTGATTCACTCTCACTATAACTGCATTAAAAAAAATATAGAAATCTTCAAAGAAGATAAGGCCTGTCTTTCAAACAAAGAAAAAGTTAAATAAGGGAAGGAAACAGATATCTCCATACCACATATATGTCCTGAGTGTCTGCGTTGATTTGAGCCACAAAATAAGCTGAGGCAAGGCCTGCCAGGTTACACCTCTGACCAAGCGTCCAGTAGTGTGTGCCTGAAGTATGTAAAAAATCAAATATTGTGAAAAAAAAAGACCTAAGGGAACATATATATAAATTTTTACTGACAATCAAATTGTCCTCTGAAAAATATGTCGAGGGGAAAAAAATGCACACACACACAAAATTGATTGTTGCAAAAATTGCATAACACTTGGCGTAGACTAACAGTAACTGTTCAAAGAAAGTTTACAATTATAAAGAAATATGTTAAAGGTTAATTTTACAGTACTGCATTCATATCCCCCATATTATAAAGGGATCTAATTATATAATTCAAATGTGAAGAAGACTAATATTTATGATGTGTCTAAAAATCAAGAAAACTAAAATTATGCCATCATTAAATTCAGTGCTATGAGAGCATAAAATTAAATTTTCCCCATTTCTAACACATTTTAAAACAACGTCACACCTGTAAATTTAGAATACAAGATACAGAGGAATAGCTTTACAGTCTTGAGGATGAAATTTGACATAAGCAGCTGCAAAAAACACAGACCATAGAATTATATCAATTTAGGATAAAACAAAATTTAGCAGATGTATATAAAAATCCTATTACTTCAGAGAACAAATAAAATTGATGTTCTTACTTGGACTACTTGATTAGGTGTAATGATTATTTGCACAAGTTGGAAAATGGAAAGTGCCAATGACAAAATACAAAATAATATTAATGACACCCCGCCCCCCCCCCTCGTTGCATGATTACCTTACACCAATACTGACCTTTATGTGTTCCCACAACCTTTCCAGACTCAATGTCAATGAAGTTCCCCGGCTTAGGCTCGATGTACTGTAGAATATGATTTAAAAAGGAAGAAAAATACACAGGTCATTTCTCTATGGAGGAGAAGTAAAAAAAAAAAAACAACAAACTACATGGTTTAGGCAAGGTAAAGCTGACATTTAAGGCAAAAACAATAAGAGCTTTTCAAAATATAGTGGAACAATCAAAACGAGATAAAAAAAATAGATCCCATATAACCAGAAGTACATTAAAATTTTGATCTTTCCACCCTCTGATACTAAAATAGAGCAAAGCTAATAAATACAGCTGCACCACTAATGACTATGCTTGCATTGAGTAGTAAGGCAAGAAGCAAGGATTCAAATTTCAGGAGGAAGAGATAGAGAGGGGGGGGGAGATAGCTGAGTTGAAAGTGAAAAGCCACTTTAAATCAGAGGTTCCTGATTTGATGCCCCAACGAGGCTGCCTCGTCTCCTACAGGTTGGATCCCTGTCAGTATGTGATCGACCCAGTGTTGGATATCCAGCGCTTGGGTCTCATCCCTATCACAGGATATGGAGTTCGCAGAAGCACAAACAGCCCTTCGGAAGTATACAAAGAGCAGCACTTGCATTCCGAAAAAATGTGCACAAGCTGTGCAATATGGCGGCGAGTTTTCTAATTTTATGGAACAGGAATAGGATAGTTATTCTTCTCATGCTCACCAAACATTTCAGACAGGATTGGGAAAAATATCAATCGTGAACGCGTTCTAAGCTTGGTGCTTGAGAGGGAGCAATTGTTTTGTCTTGAAGGTGTATATTTTTTGGATGACTTTTATATCAAGTTTTTTTTAACTGCTCCTAAATTTTATAATCTGTGGTCTCCACCTCTTTGGGAGCCGGGAGATATTGCTCTCTCCAACCACAGATTACCTTAAGGGTTAAGCATTCTTACTTAATGGGTCTGACATCTTCCTCACAAAAGTCATGTGATGCTTATAAGCAGGCTCAGGCAAAAAGGTATATACTAAAATAGGTATATGTCCTTGCCCAATCAGCAGATAGTTCACAAAAATAAATACAACTATCACATGATTTTGTTTATGTTTTTTGAGAGAAAGAGGTCAGCCCCATTCTTATTAAAAATAAATCCTGTGTGTGTCTTCCTAATATGATTTAGATAGAACAGAATCATCCAAATTAACAGGACCCCCTTACTGAATGCTGAGACCAAAATCGAATTTCAGTCTGTGACTAGATTATCCAAATCGGATATTATGCCCAACAATAATGTTTTGTTTGATCTCATCTTGCACTTTTGATTTGTTTTGCACTTAATCATAATTTCTTTCAACAACTTCAGCACCCTTTTTTTTTTTTTAAAGTATTTTAAATGGCAGAAGAAAGAAAGCTTTACCTCTTCAATAAAGTCTTGAAAGTTTCGGGTTCCAATGAAACAAATCCCCATGCTCTGGAAGGTAAAAACAAAAAAGTGAATATTTCAAACAAAAAACCCCAAAAATTAAGGATTAACATTTATTTTACGAAGTGCTTATATGAAAACATTGACATATAAAGAATATCCTCGAAAATCTTTGTTTGTTCCAACACAAGCGGCAAAATGACTTACTTGCTAGATACTAAGCACACTTAGCACAGTACTTGGGTAGGCTGTTAGGCGAGACAGTGTGAATCAAGGAGTATGAAGGCCTGGCATAACCCAGTGTAATAAACACGCCCATTTGCATATCCTGTACTCTTTATTTCACCCTCCCCCCTCTCTCTCTCTCTCTCGCTCCGTTTTGTGTGTGTGTGTGTGTGTGTGTGTGTCTCAGCCTTGCCCTATCCTTAAGGAGGTCGTTTCCAAATTTCTAAAACTTTGAAGAAAGAAAAAAACATTTTAACATATTCAGATCTTATTCCAATTTTTAATAAGTATGCAAGCTTGTATCTTATATGCCCTAATGGCTAATATAACTATTGATTTTGTTTATTCCCTTCCACTTGATAGACTACTTTTGTCCAAACATCCTTGATTTAGAAGGTGCCTCTGCTCACCTCCTTCTTGTGAGCCAACTTTCCCATTCCAACACTGGCTGCAATCTCCTTTACGGTCTTTTTGCTGAGGTTACCAAGTGGAAAAATGGTGTGCCGCAAAGCCCATTGTTCTATCTGACTAAGGAAGAATGTCTGGTCTTTATCTTTGTCTTCAGCACACAGCAAGGACACACCTTGGTGAAAATGAATGTTTGGGGTTTAAAAGGGCTGATTTTAATTAAAGAAAAATGAAAGTATGTTCAAATGGTTCTGCATTAAAAAATCTGTCACTCATAATAACTTTTTCACCCATTCCTAGCCACAAATTTTCTTTGCTGTCTCCTTTTAATAATATGAGTGAAGCAAAAATTTAAGACTAAGACAAAATTATAAATCTTTAAGTTGATGTTGAAATATTATTTTGTTTTCAAGTTATTGCTAGCAAATTAAGTCCAGATATTGATTTTGGGACTGATAAATACAAATTCCTTTTTATCCATCGTCCATGCCGTAATACCTTTTTGATCATCTATCTGATCCAGATTGTATCCCACACTGGTCCTCGCATAATGACCTGTTGCTATGGCGTGACCATCCAGTTTGGAAGTGGCATACTTTACAAAGTGATCAAACTTGACATGGCGGTTACACAGAATGTCGGGATTGGGAGTAATTCCATTCTGGTAGTCCCGGATCATTTTACTAGAGCAAGGAATGAAATCAAATTTCATCAATTATTCACATGAACCGGCTAAACAAATCAGATTTCCAACCTGTGCTGAAAAGGGTGCTCCATTAAATTAGGTTTATTTGCGTATATCAATTATTTGGTTGAAATAAAAATCAATCTTTAGAGTATGTTTTCACACTCACCTTATGACACTGTTTTACCTGGTGTAGTATATAACAAAAAGAAAGCCATACTTAACATCAAGATTTCTGTCCTTAGCATTATGTATACATATATTATGTATATATCTTTGATCTCATGCTCATGTAGCATAGAACGAGCTAATGGGTCTAACCAGCTTAACCAAATTACAACCTGTCCCATAAATAAACCCTGATTTATATTAAACGTTTATGCTACAGTGTTAAGAAATCATGCAACCACTCATTGTTTTGGACATAGAATATCTTTGCATTTTCAATAAAATTTTGCTGATCGCTGAATGAGCAATGGTATGATCAATCATAACCATATTAATTATATTATTGCAAGTGTAGTAAACAGCTAATGCAGCCCCTTTCTAACATTATTTACTCCATCACACGTGCCCTTACAGAATAAGATTCAGATCAATGAATATTTATTGAAATTTCGATGAGTTCCTATAACTAAGCTCAAAATCCTAATTTTTTGCGTCTCTCACAGATTTTTTTTTTTACAGATTAAATGATAGTCTTGGTGCAATTTGGGTATTCATGGACACTTGGGAAATATCTTTGTCCTAATTCTAGGGAGACTAGAGGGTAAATCATACCTCTTCGAGTTGTTAGACGATGGGTGCTGATACACTCATGTTTTTAGCCTGTGTTGAATAGCTCAGAGACAAGAAATTTTTTATGATTTTCACTTAGGAGCCAATCGTTGATGACCAACTAAAGCTCTAGCTCAAAATAACATTTATTGAAAATAATTCATTTGCTATTTTCTTCAGCAACAGGCTTTGGCCTCCTCAAAGAAAGATTAGAGAATTCAATGATTATAACTCTGGAGGCTTCAAAAACAAAACAAAAACCTCCTTCAAGTTCAACGTACCTGAAAACTTCATTCCAATATTGCTTTACAAAATCTACCTCATACAGAGGAATTTGGAGATGCTTGCACACATACACAGCATCTTCTCTGTCTTCATCGGCTTGGCACCTGCCTTTTTCATTCCTCACATCCCAGTTTCTCATGAAAAGGCCAACAACATCATATCCTTGAGTATAAACAACAAGACAACAATAAATACCCATCACAAATAATAAACAACAAGATATTAAAATAAATACCCATCAAAAATATAAAAAAACAGTGGCAAATTTGAAAGTAAAGGTCTGCAGAAATTATAAGGTGCTCTGGAAACCCTACAACTGAACACCTCTTTCACTGAGGAGGATAAATTGAAATTTACAAGATTTAGGCATATTGAAAATGAACACAGAAAAAGAGGAAGAAGAAGAAGAAAGTAAGGGTATTAAATACTGAATTGTAAAGCCTTAGGCCTATAATGCAAATTGCTATTTTTTTTTTCAGTTTAACCTCTAAAGAATTTAAAAAAATAAAATTTGGTACGGTTATTGGTATAATGTTTCAAGTACCTTGGCTCAGTGAAAGAAAACAATGGATCCTGTTCCAAAGATCTTAGGACAAGAATTGGTATCGCAAAACAAAAGACGACTGAATTAAACAATCTTTGGAAAGATAGGGGAATTCCGACAACACTGAAAATGGCAATTCTAAAATGTCTGGTTTGGCCAGTTGTTGTATATGATTGTGAGGCATGGACACTAAAACAAGAAGAACAAAACAGAAGCCATGCCATTGAAATGTGGCTATACAGACACCTTCTTAGAGTTCGTTGGAAAGAATAAAGAACAAATGACAGTATCCTAAAAGAGCTAGGTGTCACACGAAAGCTATTGAGTGAGGTCCAAAAACGCAGACTCAGATAAACAGGCCATGCAATACGCAACACAAAGACTGATCTAATGAAGACAGTCCTTCAAGGAAAGTTTGCCGGCAAAAGAAGAAAAGGCAGACTCCCACCACCTTGATTGACAACATTGAGAAGGGCAGTGGTCTAAGTTTATACAAAATAAGTATGCGGAGTAGGGACAGAAACAAATGGCGTGCTGTTGTGATGTCTGCTGGAGATCCTATCGACGAACACGGCGACGGATACAAGTAAGTATTGGTATAATCATTTAAATAGCTGTAAAGAAATAGAGTAGGTAAAACCGAATGATGTACAGTGGAAACGTCACAAAACGAAGTACAATAATTCAAATTTCTCATAAACCGAATTTGGCAAGAGAATAGCTTATTTCTCTCTTTGGCTCTATGAAAATAAGACTCATAATTCAAAGTTTTTTGTGGTGTGATTCTCTTAATTCGAAGCTCACATCACCAATAGGCATTACAAAAGTACTACCGGTCAAGCAGAATTCAATGCTCATTGCTGCTCAAGACATACAGAAACCCGGTTAGCAGACCTGCCACTAATTTCATTTTTTCTAAAATCATTCCAGTATTTTCCACTTCAAAAAAATTTAGAATCGGGTGATATTCCATTTTTTCCTGTTTTCATTGCGAAATTTCTGGTTCCCACCTCTGATGTGTATTTTTTGCCTTTTTTTTTCTTTTAACTTTTTTGAAAACTCAACAAATACCTGAAGACCTACTTTGTAATGTATTAAAATCCTAATCAATCACATTGACAAACATCGGAACAAATTATAATTTAATTGGGAGTGTATCAGAAATGCCCATCCAGCTAAGCTGATAGGCAATTAGGCATGCAAAAATGGCAAAGTTACAAGCCTCAAATAGAACAGATAATAGGTATTATCACCCTCTATCTGACGTAAATGGTGTGCCATTCCCATCTCCTTGATAATCTGACAGAGGAAAAAAGATGTAAACTTTTTTCTAAATCTAAACTTGGGAACTGCATATATAGATCACAAAAACTTCATTGTTATAGATCCCTGCAGTATAGTAGGTCTCTGGCTTTTTTGCAATGAGCGATAGATCTAGCCTAGTTCAATAGAGCCATAAAGGAAAAATTGATTAGTTTCATTATTGATCTAGCAACTAACTGGAAACCGCTACAGTATATGTATAGACTATCAAGAATCATGGAATCTCATATAACTCTAATATAGGGAACTTTTAGGTCTGAATAGCTTTGTCCCCCTTTTTACTTATAGATACGTGCAGTGCAACAGCAATGCAAAAGACATAGAACTAAATGGCTATTAAAAAAAGAATGTTTGATGAGAAATGGGCTTAATGCATCAATTAGCATTGAAATATGCCTAATGACAGTATTACAGGTTTTAAAGCCAAATGACCTTAGAAGGTCTGGATTCAGACCAGTAATTTTTGGAGACTAATCATTTACTGGCGCTGGTTGTACATCTAGTCTTGTGAAGTTAAATTTTGTAAGGCTCTGTTGTTTATTACAAAATCTAAAAATTGTATATATTATAATTATGGACATTGCGAATAGACTTCTAGTTTAAGTAACCTGCTGCAACAGCGGTATATAACGTCATCTTCTGTTGCCACTGTTACTACTATTACTACTGCTGCAAATATCACCACCACTGCTACTACATGTACTGCTGCTGCTACTACTACTACTACTGCCAGCACTTCTACTTCAATCACAACATCACACACAGATAATCCCCACTAATCCTCTTCTTTTAGTTTTTCCACACAAACCCAATGAATTGGATCTCACCTAGTGCAACGTCATAGGTTCATACTTGAGGGAAAGGAATTGTAACTATATACATCTGCTTGTAGGCTTCAAACAGGATTTTTAATAGGCATTAAGTACATGTATCATTGTATGTAAATCGTGTCTGTGATCCCTGATTTTGGGGGGTTTAGATTTGTTTTTTCATATATGAGGAGTGGCAGTTCTGCTATAGAAAGAAAACAATACTGAATTAGGAAACGATCATAAAAACAGTTTCTAAAAAACTATGTTAAAATTCAGTCTACTAATTTTAAAACTTTTGTGGTTCACGTATGTCCCCTTCTGAAATTCAAATTCTCTTCATTCAAAGCTAAGGTTACTTCCCAAGCAATTCGAATTATGAGTGTCCCACTGTAGATCTACACATTTTGATTTTCAATAGTAAAATTGTAAAAATAGAGGGAGAAAATGCAATAACTGAAATTGAGACGGAGTAGGGAGTCTCCTCCCCCTTTCTTTATCTCTCTTTATACATCTCAAATCTGCTATTTACTTCCCACTTTCTCTCCGAGTAAATTAACTTTAAAATGATCAACCCCCTCCCCCAAAACAAGAAACAAAAAAAAGAAAACACACACACAAAAAAAAAAAAACAACAACTTCTCAGCAAGTAAACTGTAGTATGTAGACCTTTCAATGCATAAAATATCTCGAACCTTTTCTCTTCAGTATGTGAGCTGATACAGCACTATCAACACCTCCAGATATTCCACAAACTATCCTCCTAATAGTACTCATCTGGCTAAACGGATTACTTTCAACCAATCTAAGGCTTACACCACAACAGTAAAATAAAAATACAAATGCACTCTAATAAAGCAAAGCAGCAATTTCTAAAATCTCAGAGCGCTCAGCTCTTGAAGGCTGCGACCTAGGCTAGTAGGCAGGTGCGAATATCAACAATAACAAAGGCAGCCTCCTTGGTATGTTTAAGCCGTAGCATTTGGTTGGTTCTCATTCGATATATTTATGCCAGTACAACGAATCATATCTTCCCTTTCACCAAGAGCACAAACGTCTTAAGAGTGGGTAAAACCGTTGTGGTTTTGAAACTAGTAAGCCCACTAAGGTTAAAAAAAAACAACAACAACAAAACTCATTTCGCAACACCGCTTTGTTTGTGTAGCACCTAACTTTGGAAGCAACGTGCCAACGGTGAAAATGCTCTCATTTAACATTTCATTTAATCATATTTTTCTCAGATCATATCTAATTTTGTCATTGCAGCAAAACTTGTGGGATGCAAACCTAATCATACATGGTATCATTCAGAAAGAATACAGACCGAATGTGCGCAGTATGTTTGTTTGTCGGTTGTTGAGTTAAAAAGACCAATTTCAGCAAAAAAAAACAACAACACAATTTCGTAAGTGGATCCCCAAACTCAAGTTCGAGAATTTCACACAGAGGTAGAGCAGAGATATTACCGATTTCTGTCTCAGTCGGTCACATTATCACATTATAATTATATGTATTTGCACTGAACCAAGCAGTAGGGAGAAAACGGTCCTATCGCAACCTAGAACTTTCCACTTAGAAGGCAATCCCCATACCGACTGGACTGAGGACTCCCGGCCCCCCCCCCCCCCCCCAAATAAATACACACCACTCACAGATCAGCTGGTGTAGGCTACAACTATATTGCTTTGTTCCACAAGTCACATAGGTTTGACGCTAGCTAATTCTATAGACTTTTAAACTGGCAAATAGAATATCGTAGGTACGAATTTCAACTGTTGTACCCCCCCCCCCCTTCGGCATTGTCTGTTTTTATTTTACGATTCTTCATGCATATGGAATGCAAAATTATGCCATCCGCACCATAAGTATGACATTCCTGTGGCATTATATTTACTTCGATCCTTATGATTAGTTTTCACTTGTATTGAGTAAACGGAAAGCCTTGAAATTTCAGCTTATGTGTGTGCAAATTGTACCATTCAGTCAGTTTTCAGAGTAGTGTTGTGAGTTTCAGATCATCACAAAATACACGTATTGCGTTGCAGAAATTTAGAAGAAATGTACACACTTCTGCGGTCAGTCACGAGGGAGACTACTCTTATTCCACCTCTAATGAAAATAAACAACAAATGAAAATGGCTCTGAACCTGAGGGGAGAAAGCTCGATAACCCAAACATTTGGAAACCAAGCTTTTTCGAATGTGTAACCTGTAGTTGTTGTTTTTTTGTCAACACAGTTGCATTGTTTATTTTCATTATTAATTCCTCCTCTTGTTTAAAATTAATTTCAAGCTAAATACTAAAAGTCGAGGGCATGGCTGCTGAATTCACATCCAACATCGTCGGAGAGGACGACACCTACAAATTACTCACCCATTTTGTGAAGACTAGCCATCGCATAAAGAACCCAGACATAAGAGTGAGTTTGGCAAGATTTTAAAGTTTTCATTTTCTTAATTTTTTTAAAATATGAAACTTAACAAAAAGTTATCAACAATGTAAATAGGGCCTACCGATTAAAAAATAAAACAACATAAAGATCTAGATCTAATTTAAAAAAAAAAAAGAGAAAAAATTATGAGACATCTAAGCTATACACATAGAGGTCCCACATAGATCTAGAGGTAAGAGCAGAGTCTAATTTGTTAAAGTTTAAGCTAGTTTAAAAACAATCTCAAATTTAAACTATCACTTGGGTAACTTTTCATTGATTTGTGTGTACAGCTACAATGAAAAACATGTAGATCTAGATCTAATTGTAGGAAATATTTTTCTATACTAGATGTAAACGGGGGGCGCGGTGGCCCAGGGGTAGAACATCGGCTTCCGACGCAAAAGGTCCCGAGTTCGAATCCTGGCTGTTGCAATCCCTACTGGTTGGGTCGGTGTCAGTATAATGTGACCGGCTGAGACAGAAGTCATGGTATCCCCACCCTGTCTCGTGTGTGGCAGCACATAAAATTGTCAGACGTCGTCTTGGGGCCCGTCCACGATATAGCCTATAAGTTGCTGATGTTGGACGTTAAAACCCAACCAACCAACCAAACTGCATTTTAGTTTAAAAAAAATCTCAAATTTAAACTATCACTTGGGTAACTTTTCATTGATTTGTGTGTACAGCTACAATGAAAAACATGTAGATCTAGATCTAATTGTAGGAAATATTTTTATATTTTTGAGATACAAAACAAATAGCTTTCTTTTTTCAGATCTTGTGACTGCAAAGGTGGAATTTTCAAAGTTCCTTTACAAAACGTAATAAGTAATAAAAAGGGAAAGAAGACAACTTAACAAGTTTTCCAACTTGTCCACCCTTTTTTTTTTACTAATCTTAGGCCAATCTCCTACAAATGAAATCTTACTTGAGAACTACTTTTGAAATCTTTTTTTTTTTTTTATTTAATGCAGGACTTCTAATGATCCCTCTATAGGATTTTTGCATAAATTTGTAAGGATACATAGTAATAGTTTTTTAAAACATCAGTTTAGAAACTAGATTATATAGCGTATCTGATCATACAGTTATTGTTCTGAAATAAATATATATAGAATGTGCCATGTTTATCCTTTCATCCTGTTTTGAATATATTCCTCAGGGGGAGACTGTCATGGAAATGTGCAGCTTGTTATTTGGAAGAGACTACAAATTTGTGGTAACGCAAACTACTGTGTGCTAGTCAGGCAACGTTTCAACTCCCAGATTTAGTCTTTTTAGTTTAATCTTTTTATAATTTGATAACTGAAGAAAGACTTAAAGTTACATTTTTTTAAAGTCCTGGCCTCCTTGAAACTCTCACAACTGACACAGGCCTCTGCCAAGAATCAGGATGGGTTATAAATTACACCAAATTAATTTATAAGTGATCTCCTGGAAGATCAGTGGATAGACAAGATTATATAAAAATGTATTATTTAATTTGTTATTAACAATGAAATTCAGCCTTCTATATAACTTAAAATAACAGATTTGAACTTGATCAAATGGAAAATCCCCTCCCCAATGATTATGATTTACACAATATTATAGTCAATTTTTTCTGATGGAATAGATCCAAATTATATCCAAACCAGTAAGGGACTGTTTGAAAAAGATGGTCTGAAATTGGTTTATGATTGCATTCATACTAGATATTTAATGAAACAAAGTGTTTATTCGGAATAGTATTGTGGATAATAGTTCTGTGGGGGCCTGTTATTCAGAATAGTGCCTAGCAGAAGCACAAAGATAATGTCTAAATATAGCTTTTTGCTAGCCTATTAACCTTGATTTAATTTTTAAAATGCTTCTAAGTAAATGAAAAAGAGCAATGTTGGGACCTAATATATTTTTAGCCATATTTAGTGTATCCGAATGTGATTCTATATATTAAACATTAAGGAATGCACCATATCTTTTATTTCAGACAGTCCCCAACATGCAAGGAGAATTGTGTGGGCACTACCCAATGAAACTTATCATCCTGGAGTATGAGAGACAAGGGCCTGCTGATGACGAGGCGTGAGTTTACTGTCTAGAGGGCCTCAAGAGATACAATGCTGTTATCTTAGCATTGCAATGGAATACAAAGTCAATAATGTGATGCTGAGGTGTTTTTTTTTAAATTTAATATGTATTAAGGAACGCACATTCTTCAGAGCCAGTTGATGCTTGGTAAAATGCATATCTTCAGAAATTATTTTGGCTATATACCACACTGGTATAATTTTTTTTTTAAATTGAGTATCGTCTTTTTAATTTTACCCTAACAAACGTGACTCTTGATTTCTTAGAAAATTACAAAGATTACATTTGTTGAAGAGGCTTATTATTTGATAGAGAGGAAATTGTCACTATATTTTGATTTGTTGGTATTGGATATTCTGAAAAACGTCTTACCTTTTTAATGTTATATTCTCTACTTTGGTATGCCTTCTTTCTCAGAGTGGAGACACAATATGACATCGGTCAACTAGAACAAATGATAAAATTTGCTAGATGCTCAAGGTGCCGTGCTAGATTTGTCATGCCTGTAATTCTGTTTGAAGGCAAGGTAAGGTGATGATTATTAGAAGGGTCATTACCAATTTTTGTACTTTTGTATCTACTTTTTTTTATAACTATTTCATGGATATTTCTGTATTTATATTGTGGTAGATATGTTATTAGCTCAAATCTTCTCTATTTTTTTAAATAGAATAGAGCTTTAAATATTTGAAAGAAGTTGGTTAAGTTTGTAAAGTAAATTTAACTTGATAAATTGGAAAAAATAGAAATGCATTTATGCACCAATTTTTTTTATTTGATAAAAACAAAATGTATAGCACCCCCCACGCCCTTATTTTTTATAGCATGTATGTCGATCGGCAACTTTGTCCGGAGCTGCAGAGATGTTTGGCAGATCCACCAAGGACTACATCCTTTCAAGTGGGTTTTCCTCATCTAACTCTTGGCTTTAGAGCTGCCAACCTGTTTGCTCTGGTGTATTTTCGTATGCTTTTTGCACTCAAATACACCAGTATATTTTATTTTTAATACGACTTATCGGACAACCCCAATGGTTTTTTGCTCTGAACATTTTTTATGTAAACCTTGTTTAACGTATATTCGTCCAAATGCCAATCTCTCCATCTTCACATCAAGTCCTCAGCTGTCATCATTTACAACTCTTTCGCGATTTTTGTGCTCAAACCTAATTTTTCAAACAAGGATTCTAATTTAGAACTAGTTTATCGTTTGTTTGTCCGATTAATGTTGAGCTCTCTGTCATACATTCTGATTCTGATAGCTCTTAAACTGCGTTTGATCATACTTGCGAATCATTCACGCTATGGCTTTATTTTTCTTTTACCGTAAGTAATGTAAATCTATTTTAGACTAGAAATCATGTTGGAGAAACCTGGTTCTATATCTATTTTAGCCTTTTAGAGGCTACACTGTATTGTTATTACCAGCATATATTCGAGATCGAACTCTGAACTAAATCTACATCTTAGTCTAGATTTAGATTTAACCAGTACACCCGTCTACGCTATCTAGATATGGGTATCAAGGAAGATCGTATATGGCTACGGGTTTACAAAATATGGAGGACTTTACTGATCACATTATTGACACATTCTGAGTGTCAAACTCTAAGTAACTTCAATCAAGAGGAATCGTGACGAATAGAATGGAGCTAAAACCTATGACCTTCTTAACAGAATCGCATGTACTACTTTTGGGCCCCCCTTGTCAGCCTGAATAATGTTTTATTTCTTTATCTATTGCATACTCACATAATGACACATAGGATCAACATATTTTTTGTCCAATATCTGTTTAAACAGAGGAAACCTTATGTTTTGCCATGAAATGGGCAAAAATAAAAATGGTGGAACAATAGTAAATCAGTCCTTCTGCTTAAATATAAATCTATACACATGACATAAGACTAAGTAGACTTTAAAAAAATCACAATCAGACTTAGATCCCTTTTCTGAGAAATCTAGATAAAACAGCTTTTCATGTGAATATGCACCTTTTGTGACTGGCTAATATTTTTCATATGGACTAGGTTGGCAGCTCTGTGGCTTAACTTGATATTGGTGTTAAGTTTTTCAACTGATTACAGGATTTAGTGGTTAGTAGTGTAAATTACTTTGTGTATTGTTCTATGTTGTGTGATGTGATAAACAAATAAACCTAAAAGTCTGGGAACATAGTGTTACCTGTCAGAACTCATCTATGTATAAGAAGTTTAAAATCTATCTAGCAATAATAATGAGGGCAAAATGCTTTCATGTATTTTATCTTTTTGATCTGGGATTACTAGTACTACTACAAATTTGAAACCATTTTGTTTTGTTGTAAGTCTATAAACCTGTTCCATTTTGTTCCTTCTGTCTTTCATATCAGTATATTTCTTCATTTCTCAGGGCAAGCTGCCATGGACATGGGGTGAGTTTGTCTGATGTCTGACTGAAATACCATTGAGATATTATAATTATGTAAACCACATCATGTTTGGGGCATATATTTAAAATAAAACAACTATATTACTATCAGAGGTATTCTGCAACTAATTTTACATGCCAAAAGTTTCTAAAAAAGTTCCTTACTGAAACAGTGCTGCGTGCAAGGCTTGGACAATCTTGAAACAAACACAGAAAAAAACTGGAGGCAGCTGAAACGTGGCTGCTCAGAATCAGCAAAGAAGTCTGATAAAACACTCCTACAGGAAGCTAACACAAAAAGATCACTCATATTCGTATTTAACATGTAGAAGTCTTTTATGGACATGCGATAGCAAGAGAAAAACTGAAATATCTCAAAACAACTGGAATGATTTGATAAAGGGGAAGTGAAGGATCGGGATGTTGGGAGAGGTGTGATCAGTGCAGCTACAAAGCTTGGTACCGGTAATTGATGGATGGATGGATATCGCATTATCAAAACACTATTATGGCAAGGCATCTAATTTTCTCTTATTAAACTACATGTACAAATTTAATATCAAATTACCTCTATTCTAAATTCTACCAAGATAAACTTTACTCACAAAATAAGAACAACTTCTTGTTAGACAGTGTTGTAAGGTGTTTTAAACTAGGTATGAACCTGTAGGATGGAATACAATATATAGACCTAAACTAATTGAGCAGTATCGCTTGAGTTAATTTTCATAATTATATTCCTTATGTGTTTTTCACATTTTTAAATCCAAATTGTCTTTTGGGATCCTCTTTTGCTTTGAAGGAAGCCTTAATAAAATTGAATCATTAGTTCTATTCATATAAATAAAATTGAATCATTAGTTCTATTCATATTTACCTCTACATAAAGAGAATGGTGTTAACACACCTAAAAATTTTGAAAATACTTAGTCAACACACCTAAGATTAGAGCAAGTTCTCTGTGTTTTACTAAAATTCTTTTTTTACATCTTCAGTCGATCTGACATGTTTAGCACCTTTCGAGGCCACGACATTGATCTGCTGAAATATTTTGACATCAACTATATATGTGACTTGATGGTGGAGAAGAAAAAGACAAAGTTCAAGATGGCGTAAGTAATTATAGGTAGAACTGCAATTTGACTATTTTAAAATGATATCAATGAATCAGAAATTTAGAGAAGAATTTCAATATTCATTGTTTCCTTTGTCAATTGAAATAGTCAAATCTTATCTTCATACGTTTTTATTATTTCGATTGCATTTAAATACTACATCTTTGATTTTCCTTATATATTTGCAAATTTAAACACACAGAGTTTTTTGGGTTTTTTGTTTGATTTTTTCCTCCCAGAAATTTGGGCATCCCTTTCTTGCACGTAAACAAGCATTTGTTAGGTTGTTTCCTTTGTTTTCTTTTTCCCTCACAGAATTACATCATCAGAAAAGGTGGACAAAGAGAACAGATACTCAGACTTCACCATTCTACGAATGCCTTATCCTGGTAAGTCTTGTTCAAATTTGTGTGGGTTTGTTTGTTTATTTGTTTTGTTGTGTTTAAATTTAAGTTTTTTTTTGTTGTGTTTACAATTTTTGTCCTTCAAATTTGTGGTATTCGTTCTTTATACACATTATGGACTTCCAATGGACTTGAAAATACTAAAACATTGATTTCGTCTATTCCCTCACTTACTGAGTACAAATCTTTAGACAGAATGCTAGTAAGGGAGAAGCAGGGAAAAAAACATCAGGTTAACTTCAACTTAGATATATAATTATTCATATTTCAATGCTGGTGCAATCCATTTTTCAAACTTAAATTGGGTATAAAGAGGATTCACCATCAGATGTAGGTCATAATAATAGAAATACAAACTTTGAGTTGATTTAGGAAGTGACGGATACGTCTTTGCAAAATAAGGCTCGAAAATGATTAAAATATTTATTTAAATAAGACATTACATATAGAGCTGGTTGGTTCATCATCAAGAATGACCACACGCATTACTTTTTGTGGAATAATAAACAAACAAAAAAAGAATTTTAGATCATCATTATTATAAATTGTCTTTCAAATAATTCTGTTAAAACTGGTACTTAAACATTTCAAGAACCAAAACAACTATATTGATTTAAAAAATTACACCCCCCAAAAAAACCTCAATAAAAAACCAACACGTAACATATTGCATTGCCATTGGTTTTATAAGATTGCTTACTTGAATTGAGAGTGTATTGGGAATGACATTTTATAATAGAATCATAAATTTCACGCTCCTACTAAAACATCCCTGAAAACCCCTGTCTGGAGCGCATATTGGCTTAACTCAACAAAGTCCAAGTGATTTTGCCAGCAATTTCATGAAGTTTCAACTATTTTTAGGATTTTCCAAAAGTTCCCATCTTTTGAACCAAAGAAGAATTACAATTCTTTCAGATTTGAAAACTTCAGTTGTGTTTCTTCTTTTAATTCAAATGTCTTCACTCACCACTTACATGTATGTGATGTGACTATGTTGAGTGAAATTGAATCCAAGCCTGCTGATATTTTTTATCTATTAGAATCCAGCAGACAATTAAACAACACAAATTTTAATTAGTTTATGTTGATTACAAGTTTATTTAATAATGAAGTTTGAGGTACATTTTTTTCAGGTTGTGAATTATTCAAAGACTGGAAGGCCAATATGTACAATGGACATGTCACTGTCTATGACTGGGGATTGGTGAGTTTTATAGTTATCTACAGTTTGTCTTTCATGTGCATCAAATATGTCATCTCAGTTTTCAAAAGGGCATTACAAATTGTCTTTATTCTTGAAACTTCTGCATTTTTTAGATATTTATTTTTTTTAGCCTTATTTTGGGGATTGTGTTATTTTTCTTTTATCTGTCAGGTTTATGTCTGGCTGGCCAGAAGCAAAATAATTGTCATTTTAGGCTACTGGGAAACAGCTTCTGAATGCACACTGCCCCAATCTATTCACATTCTTAGCTCATTAAATTGTAAAATTCTAACAATGGTGAGTAGAAGTAATTTAATATTGATTCAAAGGAGAGACAGTAAGTTATTGTGTTTGTGCAACAACTCATATTTACTCTTATTGTGTGCAGGCAATGAATGACTCTGATTTGGATCTACCGAAATCTCCGATTGTGGATGACATGCAAGTTGATTGGCAGACATACAGGGTGAGTTATTGCAATCTAATACATCCCTTACATTCCTCAAGTAGCCTAAACCTGAATTTTTGCCTTAATTCAAGTTAACTTCTATAACATCTCTACAAACCTTTCATTATCATTTTTGATCTGTGCATTTTAACTTAAGTAGACAGTGGTGCTGATTTTCCATAAATTTTTGGATTTTGAGTTAAGAAAATTGGATTAATCCAATCACCCATCGATACATCACTTTAAGCTTGAAGCCCAATACGTTTTAGTGGGTTTTTTTTATTGAGCTTAGGTTGTTTTCTCTTAAGTACTACAAGCATAATTAATGCCAAAAAAAGACTAGGAAGTACAATTATCTCATTATGCTGCTGCCTAGTAGGGGTATGTTTTGGGATTTGCATCACTTGGCTTCAATGGAATACTCATTTATATCGGGAATTACTAATGTAAAGTAAGACAGGCAATTACTTTATGAACTGTACAGTAATTCTTCTCACCATTAATTAAAAACATGTAAGCACTAAATGTGATATAATAATTATTTTAAACACTGATAACAATTTGTTTAAAAGCTTTGTTTTCATAGTGCCGAACAAACACAAGTTTTTGAAATGTAATCAAGTAACTTAGACCATGTGTATCTTGTATTAGTCTAAGTCCTTATAAAGGCTGTAACTATTACTTGATAAACTTGTAATACATCTTATTTAAAATACTCATTAAAGCACAGTTAATTCATTCTTTGTCAGGAACCATAAGTATTTAACTGACCATAAAAAAAAAAATCATTCTGGAAATGATTTTCAATTTTATATTTAAAAAAAAAAAAAAAGATGAGTGAATTTTTATTGTTCACTAAAACCAATTCTTAAGATAGTTGGAACTGAGAGCATTTGTACCAATTCTATCCTTTCTCTTTTTTTTTCTTTTTTTTTCATTTCATGGAAAAAGTTGTACCTGTAACCTTATTACTATTTATACAATTATCTACAACCAATGGTGTAAAGAAAAATTGATGGCTAAAGGAGTAACTATCATAAATCTTGTGAATGAAATGTATTTTCAGGAATGGAGCTTAATAGGGCTAACACAGAATTATCTGAAACTGCTGCTACAATATCTGAAACAAGGTTAGTTTCGTTCTGTCTTAAATCCTCTACCTGATATTGTAAAAAATATTTCTCAAGGCCTTTTCAAACCACAGAGCTTTTATACTTCAACAATTGTTATATTTTGTTTCTCAGCAAAAGAAAATGTTCTATCTGTTAATAAAGAAAAATATCTTGAATCTTTTTATTTTCTTTTCTTAATTTTAAGTCTTGTCAGAAATTTTATGTTCTATTTTCATACATTGTATTTAGGGAACTTTAAAACCAACCAATTGACATAGTGCTGTTCTTGCTGGTGTAATCCTTCAACATTCTAATTAAAAATTGTCAAGACACTACATTTTTTATTCCAAGATATGCCATCTATAAATGACTGTGGTTGATATACCACACCATAGTGAATCAGGAGAGATGTATACCGTCACTGGACTAGCATGAGAGGATGATGGCTTATCTCAGAGATAGATAGCAGCCTAGTTTAAGAGATGATAATAGTCTGGTTGTTGAAGATAGATCTATATAGATAAAGACCTAAAGATTGAGAAACTCTCAGGATCAACAAAAAACTGCAGACAATGAGGTGTGCCATTTCTCTAGCTCAGTAACAATGTTGGCTGTTTGTTTGTCAGAAACTGTTCTCATTCGCTTTTTTTTTAAATGCTCCCCTGTCAGGTTCCTCTGGCATCTTGATCCACTGTATATCTGGCTGGGATCGGACGCCTCTCTTCGTCTCCCTGCTTCGCTTGTCTCTCTGGGCGGACGGAGTTATTCACAAATCCCTCTCGGCGTCAGAGATTCTCTATCTCACCCTGGGTTATGATTGGTACCTGTTTGGGTAAGTTGGACACTCTGATTTAAATGAGAGAGGAAGAAAAAATATGTTTTTTTTAAATTTCTTTATGGAAAAGAGTATCACATGGGGAAAAAAATAATTTGGATTTTGAAGGATGACTATGTCACAAAAAAAGAGTCAGGTAGTTGGAAAACATCTTTATTCCTTAATTAAGCTTTTTTCACTTTAATGACTTATCAGTTAATTCAAAAGTAATCCTCTCTCGTTGCTCCATGAATATTAACATGAACTTATGTTGCTTCAGTTGTGTATTTTGATCACTTTCAGTCGTGTATTTTTTTAATATGACTTTATAATTTATTTATCTTTTTCTCAGACATGATCTTCCTGATCGGCTTCATAATGATCAAGAGGTAACAACTTTGAGAGAAATGTATACACACAAACTCACTCATGTTATAAGGAAAATAAAAGGAAAAAAATGAAATTCATGCTAGTTATCTTACAAGTTATAAAAATATTTCAAAACTCAGATTATGTCATTATTTTTACTTAATTAGTAAGTTTTACTATGTGTTATCATAAAATTTATCACATTTCAATTTTTTACATCAGAATAACAATAAAATATAAAATTCTTGAGATATTGTTTGAGCAATATCGGCTGACAAAGAGATCTTTACATGAATTAATGTCCTCATTATTTCAAGAGTATCTGTAATGTAAATCTTAAAAATCACAGTTCAGTCTTTTTTTGTGTGCATGTTCTGTAAAGTATTTTTCAAAAGTTCTACATTTTTCTCTCTTAGATTATGCACTTTTGCTTCAAAGTCTTGCAAGATATTTCATCTGATGAGTTTTCCGTATCACCAAGGTATTAATGCATGACATAGAAAAAGCTCATGTTTGTGTTGACATTCAAAAACAGATAACAAATGCTTTTTTTTTCCTACAGTGCAATTACTTATAAATGGAGAAAGTATGAAAGAGCCATCTAAGCTTTTGTGACTTAAAGTTCTACTTTTAAATGACAAATCGCTAGCATTGATGAAGTGAGGTGATGCGGATGTAAGACACGTTCATAATAGACTTAATTTAATTACCCTTGACGTCACAATCACAAAAATCATTCTGATTGAATGGGATGTTTTGATATGTAGCCCAAACTTTCTGATTTTACCCTGTTGTTACTCTATACAGTACAGGACCAATGGAAAGGTTTGTTTGGATTGTTCGGGTTCAGACCTGATCTAGACTTCAATTTTAGATATATCATGGGGGCATTTTATTCCCCTTCTTGTCACCTCCCTAATCAAATGCAATATCCCTCTCCTAATTTTTATTGCCCTACAATTGACATACAATCTAGACATAGCTGCACAAAGGGCTTTGCAATATAAATGCCATTCATTAATATTTTTATTGTTATTATTTTTATTTTCATGTTTGTACAGGATAATCTGCATCTAAAAAATTCTCTTGACCAAACAGTCTGCTCAGTGATGTAAATACTGTTTTTTTTTTAAATCTACTTTTCAAACCATTTCATATGTGCTAAAACAAAACTAGTTTTGTATTGTTAATTTGCCATTCTAAAGCAAGCTATCATGAGTTTAATCCGCAGACTTTCCTCTGCCCCTCCAGTCCCTCAAGCCCATCAAGTCCCCCTGCACAGCTGCATTCACCGAAGGCAAGCGAGGGCCGGTCTGACCACAGGCACCAGTCCCTGACCATATCCAGCCAAGGGTCAGCAGGACTGGGAAACCCCAGACCCCAGGACGCGTCAGCGCACAAGAGGGTCAACTCAGACTGCAGCCTGGGCCTTCAGGAGGGAGTCCTGCTCAGTACGTTTCTTTCTTTGGTGTCACAACATAGCCGTTACCGTGCTGACGTGCCGTAAAACAAACTCACTCACTCACTCACTCATTCTTTGGTGTTTAAGGTACGATAAGACAAGCCTTTCTTTTATCCTGTAGGGAAATTGGCCTTGGTCATTAAATTTGCCTTGGGCCTACATCTACATCATTAGTCATACATGTACATTTGATTCAATTTAATGCCAATAATGCAAAAGTAAAAATCTTAAATAATATACTTTATACAGGACATTTGCCTCCCTAAGAGTGTAGTTTCTCTCCGTGCCAGGCGAGGACCTGATGAACTTCCCCCCTGTCGGAAGCTGCACGAGTCTGGCCAGCCACAGCAGCAGCGGGGGAGGGAGTGGGCCCACGTCGGGGATCCACTTTGAAGCTGGGTCTGAAGTAGACCAGAGCGTGGATGGCCAGCAAGTCAGGAGAAACTTGGCAGGGTGAGCACAGCTTTGTTTTTTTAATTAGCTCTTTATTACTGAAAGAAAGCTACCAGTGTCATTTTGTGTTCTAACTATACTTTGAGAATACTGTCAGCATTTGCTGTAAATCTTTACATAATATTTGTTTCTTTCAGAACCCATTCAGTCATTTTACACTTGTTCCTGTATGTTTAGATGTAAGATCTGATGTTCTATTTTTAAAATGTTTTTTTTTTATCTACACCTACTTCTTCTTTGTTTGCCTCATGATATCAGACCCCCCAAACTTTTGGCATTTCATCTATGGGTGTATTGTAACTTTGTTTCCTGTAGCATGTTCTCAACCACATACAAACTTCAATCGGCGGGGCCACTGGGATTTGAACGTCAACTCCCGAAGCAGGAGATCTGAGTTCGAGCCTCTGGCAAACACATTTTTCTGTGCTGGTTTGGTCAGTGTTTGGTTAATGTGACTGGTCAAGTCCTGTCTTCCTGCTCAGAAGTGCAACTTTAGATTTTAAGAAACCAACCTCTCCCTTTACCTACAAAGTTCCTCCGTAATTCTTAACAAAAAAAGGCACCTGCTGAAGCTCTCTCTTAAACTGTAAACCCTCTGCCCTGTGATCCTTCCCTGTGCAAGCAGCAGTCAGAGGAAGGCATGTCCAGCAAGCCACAGAGGCAGCTGGGTTGATTCCAATCCACTGCCAGACACCCCGGCACCCGGTGATGGGATCCAACCAAAGCATGCAGAGTCCAGCTCAGATGCGGAGACGGAGCAACTTACCTTTTTAAAGTAAGCCCCCCTGTCAGAGATTTTTTTAATGACATTTTGATTATTTCAACTCACAGTAATGAAATGATAAACACCCTTTTGTTTATCCTCTTTGGGACTCAAGATTTTTTTAAAGAAATTTTTGTCCAGACATACTGAACAATTTTTATATCATCACCCTGCAACTTTAAAAATGATGCCGTTTTTATATGTCCTTCGATATTACTTTTTTTTGTAAATTAAATAGATATGCAGAACATTGCAGCCAAAATTTGTAATGGTACCTTTAAAAACTCCTCTCAAGACACCTAAATTCCAATAGTTACATGGAGCAAGAACCCTGAATATGAAACTGAAGGAGCTTAAAATTTCTCTAGCTTGAGGTAGGGTTGGTATCAGTGTGGCCGATTAAGACCCTGGTTTCACACTCTGGGATCCATTCGCTGTATATGATCCTTTTTAGACCTAAGAGAGGGTCACACTAGGAGAGAGCTTTGCTTTCTCCAACCAAAGGTTACTCCTAGTTCTCTTGTGTCCAGGTCCAACCATTTTGGTGCCAGCCCAGCGCCTGTGATCCATCAGTCCAGCCCAGTGTTTGTCCCTCGCCGCAAGCAGCTCGAGACGGTCGGCTCTTTCAACAGTCTGGGCAGGTAAGGCAGTCCAACTCGTCTTCTTCTATTGAGTGATTTTCTTTTCTCCTCTCCAGTAGATTTGGGGTGACATGCTACTCTCTCTCTCTCTCTCTCTCTCTCTCTCTCTCTCTACATATCTATCTAACTATATATCTATCTTTCCCTTTCGTTTGCTTTTTTACCATTACAAAAATAGATTGTCCACCATTTCACCCAAAAACAATTTGTACAGGAATAAGAAAATGTCCTAGATACGCTGAAAAATATACATTGAGGATGCAAAGGCAAACAACAAAGATGTTAAGGTTGATCTTAATGAATCATGTCAAATTATATTTAAAAAAAAGGAAATAAAAACATGATAAAGTTATTATATTCTTAACTTTGCATTTTAATGTAGAAATGGCATACGATTGCTATAAAGCAAAAATAAACATTAAGAGTAATTCGTGCTATTTATTCCGAGTCTTATAGAATAATATTTAATTTTCTTAATTATCATGTTAAAAATGAGAAAAAAAAATCACAAAAATAAACATCTCAGGTTAATGAATTTAATACAATCATGTATAAGTGCGTAAGTCATCACTTACAATGCGTATGGAGGGAATGGACTATTAGAAATTTTAAAATGCAATGAAGCTGTTTGCTGCTATACTGAACCCGTAATAAACCGCAACAGTGGCGTATCTCCATGGACCTCTCGGTCGCTTCACTGCTGAAATGCGTCCAAAAGATAAGGGTCCTCCACAAAAATGGTCACGTGGGTCACGTGACGTGACGTCACGAGCGTGCCAGCGAAGTTCCGGTTGATCAGCTCTAGTTCGATAGTTCTCTCCGTGGGACCTCGCAGTGGTCGCAGCAACCGCACGATAGCTGAGGAATAAAAAGCATTGCACATTCAGTTTGTCTTAGTCAGTGCGTTTCGTTACAGTGAAATATGTTTTGCAAATTTCATATTTGTTGTTACAGATAAAACTGAGATAAGAGCAACACTAACAAACAAAAATTAGCCTCTAACACATTAACACGAGAACAATTTCAGCTTAAAGAAAACAAGCTGGTTCGTAAATCTTCAAAATTGGAGTATTAAAAGAGAAAATAATTTATAGATGACCTTTCATTTGCGTGACGACTGAGTTGGGAAATGATTCTCTTTGCTGTCTTTGTATAAAAATCATGATTCATTTGGAGACCCAAGGCGCCAAGAGAAGATTTGCTGAAGCATTTAACTCCACTCCTAGTTCTCTAAACAAAGCCTGTTGATATTAAACTTGTCTTAGCATAATTATGTACTCAATACTCCATGGAAGTTATGAAAGATTTTTACTTGATTCTACGTGTTATCATAATCTTCGTTGCCCTCCATCGATGGCAAGGTATATGCCGCCAACCAGAGAGCACCATCCATTTCTATCTTGGGCATGTTTTCCAAGTTGACACAGCCCATAGCTTGCATTTGCACTATCCCTCTCCTATATAGCCTCACCCTGCCCTTGGGGGTTCCACTGCAGCGCCTACCTTGTGATAAGGTTTTGTGGTTTCCTCAGTCCAATATCTCTCAACCTTAAAGACATATTCTCTGCTCTCATGGGGGTATCATAGACTGTTCGGCGACACACACCCTCTCAACAAAATCCGATAGATACATTTAACCAGATCGTGGGTTGGAATTGAATAGAGCACCTCCATAACTGAAGCCGAACTCGCTACCATTTCAGCTCCTCTCTCCCCTCTTACCCATCTCTTCTTATAATTTATTTTAAACTCATGTACAAACATGCCCTGCCGGCGTTGCTTCTTAACCTTTATGATTAGGTCTAAAGTTACCCGTGTCTCCCGTGACGGCGGTATCAAACACCCTGTCGGCGTTGCTTCTTAACCTTTATGATTAGGTCTAAAGTTACCCCTGTCTCCCGTGACTGCGGTATCAAACATTATGTCGGCGTTGCTTCTTAACCTTTATGATTAGGTCTAAAGTTACCCCTGTCTCCCGTGACTGCGGTGTCAAACATTCCTGTCGGCGTTGCTTCTTAACCTTTATGATTAGGTCTAAAGTTACCCCTGTCTCCCGTGACTGCGGTATCAAACATTATGTCGGCGTTGCTTCTTAACCTTTATGATTAGGTCTAAAGTTACCCCTGTCTCCCGTGACTGCGGTATCAAACATCCTGTCGGCGTTGCTTCTTAACCTTTATGATTAGGTCTAAAGTTACCCCTGTCTCCCGTGACTGCGGTGTCAAACATTCCTGTCGGCGTTGCTTCTTAACCTTTATGATTAGGTCTAAAGTTACCCCTGTCTCCCGTGACTGCGGTGTCAAACATCCTGTCGGCGTTGCCGCGGAGGATGGCGAGTCTGAGATTCGGGTAGAAAGCGTAGCCTGTGGTTCGGATGGTCAGGATGGTTACAGGTGACGAGATGAAGTCCAGGCTGGGGGTGGTGATAAGATCCGGGGGGAGAGATTATGTTAGAAGTTTGACAAAATTTGACTCTAATAATATAACCATGATAGTGAAAAAAACTGTTTACAAAAAATAAAAACATTAAGAACAACAAAAACAACAAGAACCAGACAAACAACAACAACAACAACAACAACAACAATAAGAACAACAACAACAACAACAACAACAACAATAAAACGTAAATAATTGGGTCATTGCATTGTCATACATCAAATGGTTTTGAACGATAATCATAATAACTGTATGGTATGGTATGTTTCTTCTATTTTGCAACAAAATGAACATAATACATTTATTTAATTAGATGATTCATATATTCACATAGAATCTTTCAGTCTGTTACCTCTACCTTGACCAAATGTAGATATAACCCTTTTTATGACCCCTAAAGCGGGTGGAACAAGCTCGCGTTGGGTGTACACTAGGGGGCGCAAAAGGTTCGGATTCGAGCCCTAGCAATTGCGCTCCCTACTGGTTGGGTTGGTGTCAGTTTAATGTGGGCTGCTCAAGTGTCACACGTCAGTCTTGGGACCTGTCCACAATAATTGTAGCCTATATAGTGCTTATGTTGGATGTTAAACCAACTCAACAACAACATCAACAACGGGTGTACACGTATGACATGCAAAATGTCACATTACTAACCAACTCAACAGCAACGTCAACAACGGGTGTACACGTATGACATACAAAATGTCACATTACTAACCAACTCAACAGCAACGTCAACAACGGGTGTACACGTATGACATACAAAATGTCACATTACTAACCAACTCAACAACAACGTCAACAACGGGTGTACACGTATGACACGCGAAATGTCACCTTACTTGGGTAGCGGCAGGAACTGCCAGGCGACTGTCAGAGTTTTGTTGGTGGCACAGGCCAGGTCCCTGGGTCTGCACGACCGCTTGTTGCACACCACACCGTCCTCCTCGGTCACTAGCATGCTGGGAGAGGGAGGAAAATACAGGGGGAGGGAAAGGGGGGGGGGTCTGAACGGCTAGCGATTCTTGGAATGGAGGGTGAGGCAATATTAGAGAGGATGGGTTAGTCGAACTGTCTTTTAAAACTTTTTTACTCAATACCGTTTGAGATATATTTGATATGTTTTAGTAACCGTTACGTTATTTTTTTTAATTTATCCTAAAGTGTCAAAATGGTATAAGATTGACGAGAGAAAGAGGGGAAAAAGAAAGAGAGAGAGAGAGAGAGAGAGAAAGAGAGAGAGAGAGAGAGAGAGAGAGACAGACAGACAGAGAAAATATTTGATGATTAGAGAAAAATGAAAGAAAGACAAGAGGGGAAATAGAGAGAACAAAGGATAGACAGTTTCGCGACAGGGATGATCTGCATATCTTATGAACGGTTAAAATTCCAATTGAATATCTTCCAAAATTTCACCTAAACAAACTGTGAGGATTTAGAACATTTTTAAATGCAATGATTTCCTCCTAGAAATCTAAACTTTAACGGCAAAACTAACTTCTTCAACATGAATGTCATTTAAAGAAATAATGAATGACTTAGTGTTTCTGTTGATCCCTGTCACCCTCCAGACTTACTAAAACTAGCTCTAAATTTTAGATTCAAATTGTTAATAGCAATGCTATACTTCTAAGGTTATATGCGTACCAGAAAAAGTTCTAAATCTAGTCTAGATCTACAGGTGTTTAATCATTATTTTTTGGCCTCCAATCTAAATTAGACATTAGATACATAGATTAATTCACCATCCTACAATCTAAATAAAGATTTAGATCTTAGTTTCCAGATTTTTAGGTTATTGTTAGATGAAAAAACTATAAAGAAATAATAGAAGAAACCTATAACAGTACTGCATTGATTTTTTTTTCTGTCTTCCAGATGTCTTAAATTAAATTCTCTTTCACTCCTAAGCTTTACATATCTGTGAGATCTTCCATAAAGATGGTAATATGTATAAAACTAACCATCATGACTTTTAGCAGCTGGCAGGTGATAGACAGTGGTGAGCATCTGAAGTCTATGGAGGGAAGCAGGCAGAAAAGCTCGCAGCCAGATGTCACCTCAATCGGCTCGTAAGTTGACAAGTCATATTCATAACAAAGCTACCAGTCATGTTTTGTACCCTTTCCCTACGTTGAAAGGTCTATACGGGCTACAAATATTAAACAGTCAAAATGGATTTTTGAGGAATGCATACAATAATTCCATTGAAGGATTGTAAAATTTCATGGAAAATTGATCAAGTTCTAAAAATTTGAACTTGAATTGAAAAAAATGCTTTGGGTCATTTTAACCCTCCATCCTGTAGACATATGGTTAGAGTCGAGCTATATTAATACTCAAATACTCTTTGAATGAATAATTTGTTGCTGTTGTTGTTGTTTCACGCAGGTGCAACATTGCTCTAGCAATCAACATGTCCACACTGAGGTGCCAGCGGCTGGACGCGGTGTCTCGTCTCTTCCACGAGGCCTACTACGCTGCCTTGTCGGACGAGATGGGGGAAGGTTGGCAGGAGATGGGGGGTAGTGGAGGTGGCGGCACTCTCTCTTCCCTATTCAGTAGTCTGGTCGGTCAAGTGGGGTTCAAATCTTCTTCCAGGGGAGGGAAGCAGGACAGATCTGGTACTGGTGTGTGATTGTTTGTTCTATTTCTTAGTCTAGCATCTCTGTGGTTCCCAGGGAGGGTCCTCTACGGTGAATGTTCGAGCGATTATTTGCATAGTCAGATATCATTTTGTGGGTCTATGAATATCAGACTTTTGGAGAGCATGTTTAGTCTTTTTTTAACCTAAGCATCTTTACACCAAAGAAAAAATTAATGAAAACAATGCTTCAATGGTTGTCACTCAATAATAGTAAAATTTATAATTCATCTGAGAGGACTGCAATTTTAGTAAAAACAGTCACTAACCAAAAATGTTAACATATTTTTTTTCCTTGTTTCAAAAATATCCTTGTGCTTTAAATAAGGCTTACAAAAGCCTCTATAGGATTCATACAGTTTGTATATAGTTTTAAAACTTTTGAGTGTAATGACTGCAGTGTGGCCACATTTTGGAACATCACTCGCCATTATTACGATGCTACAGAAATTCTTGTTTCTTTGCTGGAAGAAAGTATTGTAGGGCATTAGCATGAACAATTTTGAGGCTGCTTTGGCCTTTTTTATGTTATTTCACATTGTACCATATCAATCAGCATAATGATCTTGAACAAATGAGTAATCCTTGAAAAAATGTTATCAATTATTTTTAATCTTGTTTCAAAACATTGTTCTGTTTGTGTGAGATACATGAAGAACCGTTTCAGTATTTGAAATAATATCCGTAGTTAGTGTGACCTCAGGGATTGGGAGGAGCGTGGTAGCCCTGGGGTAGAACATTGGCTTCAGACGCAGGAGGTCAGTGGTTCAAGCCCTGATGACATTGCCCCCTACTGGTTGGGTACGTGTCAGTTTAATGGGACCGAATGAGACATGGTATCCTCGCCCTCTCTCTTGTGTGGCAGCACATAAAATTGTCAAACATCAGTCTTAGGGCCCAAGCACATCATAGCCACAATAGTGCTGGCATTGCACGTTAAACGAACCCAGTCCAACCCCTCAGGGAGTTTTTATCTTCATATTTTGGCATCTGACACAATTAAATCTTGCTAAAATGTTTTGATGAAGGAAAGTTAATATTTTGTTTAAAGAGTAGAATATATTGTAATACATCTGTTATCTTTGCATTTATGATGATATTGTTAAAACGAATTTTTTTCAAATATCTCATCTAAAAACCATGTCTTTTTTCAAACTTTTCTTCAGATTTTGTAATATTTTATTTTAAAAAAATTTCTATAAATAATACGTTTTTAAAATTCTATATGTTCTGCGGTGCTTTGAAGCCCCCCACTCCCCCAAACGGCCAGATGGCCAGTCTGGGTCTTGCACAGGTGACTGGGTCTGAAAAAATGGGGTGTGGCAGTACCATTCACCTGGTTAACTGATGCTCACAGTGTTGCGCTGGTATTGCCGATATTCGTATTATTATTTCAAAGTTCATAAAACTATATATTCCTACTGCGTCGAGCAGTTGAATTCACTAATTGTTTTTTGTTTTCTAATAATTGTTTATTACTTTAATTTGTGGGGGAGAAGCCAGTTATTTCTTTCTTTCCTGCAGGTGATCACAATTAAACATCATCATTTACTTTTAAATATAGCTGTGGGTGTGATAAATTATGTTTCAGTTCGAATCCCTTTTTTAGATGGAACAACATTTCTCATGTGTGTCCCCTGAGATCAGTGTGTATGTCTGTGTCTCGGTGAGGTGGTGTTTGACACTCCTATGTGAATCAGTCACAAGACTAAACACCGCCAGGTTACCCAAGATCTCTATGTGTGGTATTTTGCTCCTTCCTCAGCCCTTTTCTTTCTTAGAGATTCAGACTATAATCAGTGATATGACCTTCATAATGTGAGTGGGAGGCCAAGAATCCGCCAAACTATTTCATTGGTTGATATTTTATGTGCCTATACACCCATTCAAGACTTTCTCACCTGGTAGAAGAAGGAGGCATAAAGGATGAGTGAAGGCCCGCTACCAGTGTTAGTTACTCGGCACCTTGCAGTGCCCAGTCCGAAGGTGCTAAGTCAGTGAGGCAGTGAAGTTGCGCACCACGTTTAATGGGTTGAGTATGGAAGAAGTCTTTTTGTACAGAGAAAACTTAAGTGAAGTGTGTGTATGTGGATTTGCTCACTTTGGGACCAATCCTATTGTAGCTGTCTGAAAATTAGCCGCTTAGGTGCAATTTTGATCAGATAAATAACTCGATTTCTCGCAAGAGATGTATTGGTTAAAAGTATGTTCTTATACCTTGATATCAATTCTCAAAGAAATTAATCAATATTCTATTTTACAGTGAATTTTTAAGAGCTTAAAGTCAATATTTCTTTTCATCAGTGGAATTGTTAGCTGCACTTATTTTAAAAATGTGATATGTGCTAAAAAGGGTAAGCAATCAGTTCAATTGTGTTATGGTTACTTTGTTTGATAACTGCTGTTGCATCAAATGTTAATAATATATTGATATTAACAATTCCATGTTCTGATACATTGTTGTAAGATGAAGTCTTTTAGGAATTTGTAAAGGTTGTCACAAATTTTTAAACTTTAAGTGTTCTGTGCATATTTTTTTCACCTGATTCGTTCCATGTCTGTTCATGCTCAAGCATATTTCCACTTTTACATTATAAGCATTAAGCTCTGATTAAATATGTGATGTTACCCTCATGAAAATTATTTGAGTTAATATTAATTTTGTTTTCTATGTGTGTATCAAATCAAAAGTGCAACCTGAAGATTTGTTTGTGTGCCCCCTATCAATTGGTCTTCCTGCCCCCCTCTCCTCCCCCTAGTAACCCCTGTTGTCTAGTTCTCAACTTCTCTCTGTCCCACTCCTAAGTGCATTGCTAAATGGACACGGGTAAGAAAACATTGAGTGAAAGATTTTAAAAAAATGATCTTTTCGTGATCCATGGGCAAGTGTTTGTTGTGAAGGCACAAAATATGCCGTGTCTGTACACTGCAGATCACAAGGATAATGCATTCCTCATCAAAGTTTTCATATTTATAACATTTTTATAAGATTTTTAAAGTTATAATAGTTTTCATTGAATTTTCAAACATGTGCTTTTTCATATACTATTTTTTGTTCAAAATACTTCAGTGTTTAAATGTTATATGATCATGATGAAGGATATCTGTTTGAACTGCTTGCATGATTTTGATCAAAGAGTGTTAAAAAGACAAAATGTTCTGGTTCTTGTTCAGTTTAACTGAGTATTGACAAATTGCCTTTGTTAAGCTGCTGCTAAAAGTTATATTGATGTACTACTGCCAACCTTGTATGCCATTGTTAAATAAGAAACCCCCCCAAAAATGTCAAAATTTAATTCTTGACTATTAATTGTGCAAATTAGATTGATTTAACATTTGTGTCTTTATGAAAGTTTTAGTTGTGATTCAAATTTTTAAGTAAGTTCAAAAGTGGAAAACAATAATACAATTCCCCTTATTTTTTTACCATTTTTATCTCACTTAACTTTTCATAGCATATGATTTTAGGCCTTTCCTTGTGTGCTTAATATTTTGGGGAATTTTCAAAATTTTGAAAAGATAAAAGCTTTGATTTGTATTATTTTTGAAAAGGAAGGTGTTCAGATCAATACAAAAGAGTGCTAGCACAAGAGCATATCAACACTCACAACATGTGTGCGGAGTGATGGGGAAAGGTTAATTAAAGTTTTGACTTCAGGTATAACTATGAGGCTTTAAAAAACATTATAGTGACATATTATGAATGTCTTTATGAAGAATTTAACAATGAATTGCATAATGAATTGGTGTAATTTTTTAATGATGGTGCTTTACTAAAATCTTTAGAAAACCACTGCTGTAAATTATGTCAATAGTAGAAAAAGGCTGTTAAAATTATGCATTTTTAAATGTAAATAGTTGTCATTGTATTTGATGAAATTTTGGAAAGCAAGCATTTTGACAAGCACATAAAACCTTGAAATTCAATGATTCAATGGCGACCTGACAATCAGGACTATATGAGTTTATTCTCTGAACGAAAGCTCTCGGCTTGCTTCAACTTTTCATGAGATGATAGCCAATATCTCAAACCATATTTTAGATTGTAAAAAATTGCTTTGTTGAACAGACCTACGAGGTTAGCAACTTTGAAGTGCAATCATTTTTTGTGATAAGTTCTGTATGTTTATGTTGTATGTGCCATTCATTCTCTAGATATTTATCTCTGACACTGCATTGTGGAACCTTTACAACTAAAAGTGTTTCAATCACAAATTGGGACATTTTATTTGCCCATCTAGAAAAAAATTGTCTTTTTTTTTTTGCTTTATAAAACTTTATTTAGTCAATTGAGATGCTGTTAGCTTCTTACATGAAAGTGCAGGTACAACATTGAAGTTTTAGCTGAAGAAACTGGAATTATATCATAAGTTGAGAAGACTTTTTCTTTGTAGCAATTTTGTGACATTCGAAAACATTCCATTTAATAAAGCGGCTACTTTTCTATTCATATTACCAAAAGCAAATTAACATTTTTTTCCCCATGACCAATGTAAACCAAAAGGCGTGCTTGAAAAATGCATGAAGAAATTGTTGTGAAACCACTTGTCCCTTTTTTTTTTTAGAATGCAAGTATAATTAAATTGCTTTAAATATTAAGGCTAGGAGAAAGCTTGTATAATCACAAAAGCAATACAGTGTCAATGTTTTTTTATGGAAACCCATGTCCTGAATCTTTTTAGCAATAAACCACATTTGAATTTTTTATATACAATTACAAGCATGCTTTATTCTACACCCTGATGAATTACCTTAAGATTATGACAATGTAATCACCCAGTTTATATGAATCCATGAATAAATAATAATTATAAATTTAAAACATATTTCTGTATAACTTGTCGAGGGTTCTGTACAGGGTGTAATTGTTGAGTGCACATCACATTTTTTTTTATTCAGTTTTTAGTTATTTGATTTTAAACCTTGAAAATATGGACAAGAAAAAAAAAAGCTAAAAAATAAAGATATTGACGAATTATCTGGCTTTCCACAAGTTTTGTTGTTGTTATTCTCTTTACTCTGAATGTGTCCATGCTATTTATTGTGTGTTTGTCCTTATGTCATAGCTTGATCACTGTGTATGTGTATTATTTAAAGAAGATGAATCTTACTGATATTTTTAACAGATATCAGAAATGTTCCTACTTTAAGTGCTTATTTGTGTTCTTTTCAGTTAAATTATTTAAAAACCCATCCCTTTGTTTCCAAATCCTTATTCCTCACGTCCTGCACATTTACTGACAATAAACGAACCGTTTTCATTTTGACTTTATTTGTTCCCGGTAATTATAGTTAAGTACATGAATCAATATGGTTACAAATATCTTGCAAAGTTATGGGGAAAGATTAGTGTGCCCTTCCTTAATTTTAACTCAGGGTAATGCCAATTTAATTGAAATAAGTATTTATATAGAATAATTCTTTGCAGCAAAAGCAGTTGAAGATTTACATAGAAAAGAGAAATGGGGAGGGGCGTAAAAGAAAAAGAGAAAGTCGTAGAGAGAACTGGGTGTCTTAGCACAGAATAGAAGGAAGGGGGATGTTTGTTGACAGCTTGCAGCTGCAGGGAGTCTAGAGGCAAAGAGAAAAAAGACAGTTGGAGATTCACAGAGATTCACAGATTTTACCTTTCCCCTCACCCTTACCACAAGCAACTTGTTGCTTTCAACATTTCTACAAATATTAAAGGACCAAATTCAGTATATTTCTCATTTTTGTCTTGTGTTTGTGGTTCCCATGTGCTGGAAAATGTGGACTAGGAAAGTACTGTCGGTGAAAACAGTGCATGAGTTGTCGGTCTGTTTTGAGATCATTGTATAAGATTGAGACAGGCTTAAAAATGAGATTAAAATCAAATTAGAATCATTTCTTTAAAGAGATTGGTATAAATTGTTTAAGATAAAAGAGCTGAGGCAGGTTGTTAAACATCATTCATTATTTCTTTATGAAATTTATTATCACATAGACAATTGTTAAAACACACATAAAAATACTGGTTTTGGAGACAATTCGTATGAAATGTTTATACAAAATAAAATAGAAAAAAAATTAAGATGACAGTCAAAACAAAAGACGATAAAATAAATATGGTGTCTACATGTATATCATAAATACAGGAAAAGAAAGAGATTTGGACTCGCCTAATTCATATTATCAGAGGTGTTGCTATTTCTCTCTTACATTGTCTTTATATCTCAAGCTTAATGCATATCTTAAAATTATCACACAAAGTTACTAAAAATATTTGATTCTGTACAACCAACATAAAGCGATAAAATCGCGCTGTGAAAACCAGCCCTAAACGCCTGGAACATGTTTCCAACTTGGGCTATGTGATATAGTACCTATACTATTCCGTGAGATACATTATGCTCTTAACAATCATCCCTCTCAATATCAGCTGTACTTTCCTAACTTGTTAGAGTGAACCAAAGAATTCTTTAACACGCACACTTTCTCTCTCTCTCTCTCTCTCTCTCTCTCTCTCTCTCTCTCTCTCTCTCTCTCTCTCTCTCTCTCCCTCTCTACATATCTATCTAACTATATATCTATCTTTCCCTTTCGCTTGCCTTTTCACCATTACAAAAAAAGATATTCCACCATTTCGCCCAAAAACAATTTGTACAGGAATAAGAAAATGTCCTAGATACGCTGAAAAATATACATTGAGGATGCAAAGGCAAACAACAAAGATGTTAAGGTTGATCTTAATGAATCATGTCAAATTATATTTAAAAAAAAGGAAATAAAAACATGATAAAGTTATTATATTCTTAACTTTGCATTTTAATGTAGAAATGGCATACGATTGCTATAAAGCAAAAAGACACAACAAAAGTAATTCGTGCTACAT